>JAFJYG010000030.1:0-129741 GCA_017366145.1 Cadophora sp. M221 | reverse complement strand
CAGTCAACCTTGTCAGTCCCCCAAACACCACGATCCCAAAAACACTCCCCGCCGAAGCCAACAACCAGTACCCCACGGCATTACTCGATGACTCGGGCCAGAACCTCATCTTCCCTGGCGCAGCTTTCCTCTCCACGTTCTGCGCTATCGTTTGTCCCAAATTGCTCAATGGCGATTTCTTGCTCCCTGCAGCATCTGCAAAGGCCGTACTGCTGTTGAACCGGATACTGCGAGAGAGATTCGCCTTTCCTGGTGCTTTTACTTTCGAGAGGATGGACGGACTTTGGCGCAGACAGCGCTGGCAGATGAAGAAATCGGGGGAGAGTTTGGGACCTGCCCGGCGTAGGCTGGAGAGGATTGATGATGCCATGGTGAGGCAATCGGTCAATTGACTTTGTTGTCCTCGATGAGAGGGATCTGGAGAGAGTGTTGAACTGTTGAAGTGGGAAGGGGAGGGAAGTGAAGCTAGAAATGGTTCGATATTTTGAAAGTCCAACCTTGAAGATTATGTCAGCGTTCAAGGTCAGCAATTGCAGCTGTTGATTGGCCAATGTACAATCGCGGACTTGACGGCTGGATTTGCCGATGGCAAGGGATCTCCCACAGGGGTGATTCGTATTCACGTTCACCACTAACTGGACCCGGAGATGTCACAGTCACAGCCTCACTTATCCACGCAAGCTGCCAGGCTGCTGTCTGGATGTTGACATACACTTTACATCAACACCACAATACCACAGTACCACATAGCTGTCATTCCAAACCGACATCCAATTGCACTCATGATCTGCAACTTTATTTTCGAATCATGATATCGAATTGAGGAACACCAAATCATCCGCAGCCTCCCCAGACCTGTAGAGCTTCATGTTCTCTCCACGAAACACCGATACGCCAAATCCCTTCAAACCGGCCCTTCAATACCTCCTTTCTGGGGACAAACCGAGGTCCAATCACCGCCAAAGCAGTTCATCAGGAAGTCTGGATTCAGACGGCGACGGTGCTCGCCCCAGAATGTCCTCCTACAACTCCAAACCACAGACCTCCATCCCCTTGATCAGCATCTCGAGATCTCCCTCCCCCTTCCGCAGACGACACTCAGACTCGAATCCCTCTGGATCAGAAACAGACGACGATGATTGGGGAGACACGCCTATGTCCTCACGGCAGCCCTTCCTATCCCAAGAACAAGGAGGAAAGCCCACAGGATGGAGATGGCTGATCTACGGCGGGGGAATGGGACATTTCTTCTTCAACACCCCATTAGGATGGCAGATATACATAGGGGTTCTCGTATTATGGCTAGGCGGCTGCCAGATAGGTCTGACGATCATGAATCGAATCATCCTGTGGAGTGGGTACCTACAAGAAAACTACACGGCGCATACTAAGCTGATGTCTCTAATAGCCGGCGTGTACAAGTTTCCGTATCCCTTGACCACGACGCTCATTGAGATGCTGATGACGCATTGCTGGATCCTGTTGAGTGCGTATATTACGAGATGGGTTAGTCCGTGGTTGATATCCGCTGGGTTGTCTGGAGGAATTGCTCCTTCAAGACCTCTCCAATCGTCTTCTCCTGGATTCCGTGGGTTGGGGAAGAATACGGGCTTCCTCAGTTCAATAAGTCGGTGGGCTTCATACCATACTGGGGGAATTGCAGGCGGAGGGTTCTTCGAATTCGATCTCCAAGTCGTAAAGACAGTCCTTCCCTGCGCCATTATCTTCGTGGCCAAAGTCTGCCTCTCAAACCTCTCCTTCGCCTACGCTCAACTCCCCATCTACATTCTAGCACGAATTTCAATCGTACCCCTCTCCCTCCTCTTCACCTACTTCCTCGCACAAACACCTCACAGCGTTTCAACCATCTCCGCCGCTCTCACAGCAACACTTACTTTGCTCGTCGCAACCGTCCGCCCAAACGTGCGCGTAACATGGGAAAGCATTGTCGCAGGTATCTTCTCCTCTATCTTTGTAGCACTATACCCCGTGCAACTCCAACGAACCTACAAAGCCCTCGTCGCCCAACTAGTACCCCAAGGCGACCTCCTCGGCACATTCCCCAATTCCTCATCCTCAACCGACTTCTCGGGTTCACGAGAAGAAACACGAGCCTACTGGCGTCTCCTGCACTACACATCCATCCTTTCCATCCTCATCTTCACCCCCATCGTCATCCTCTCTGGCGAAGTAACAAACATCTGGCGTAACTGCTACTTCCTCGATGTCTTCTTCCACTGGCTTATGGTCGTCTGTGGTGGCCTTGGCTCATGGGCCGTCTTCTGGAGTACGATGGCTCTCACGCGAGCAACCAGTCCGTTGACGAGTACATTCCTTTTTGTGCCCAGAGCGGCGTTCATACTACCAATCATGGCGGGGTGGCGAATGCCCGCTTATAGCTGGATTGGCATTGGTATGTGCTGGGCTAGCTGTGCGTGGTTCTTGCTGGGGAGGAGGAAAGAGGGGAGGAGTTTGGATAGGTTGAGATGAGATGAGATGGCTATTTATTGTATATCCCCCCCTTTTTTTGGATTCTCGTCACTAGCTCAGACGGTTTAATTGTGTAGATGGAATGTATGCTAGAGTTGGAAGACGATGTCACAATTCGTGCAAATGGCATTTTCGTTTTGGAATGTTTCCTCTTCTCAACATACTTACTATTTCACCATCCCCCGTCATTGAAACAAACAGCCTAGTCTGCTTTCACCCTTCCCTCCACAGCTGCAACTGCAGCTCCGTCTCCTCCGCCTTACATCCGCCGAATCAAGTCAGCAGGTAAGCCACCCCTTTCATCAGCTCAACTCAATTTCCCGTCACACACAACCCAATCAAGTTCCTCTTCGGCTGTAAGGCTGAATCCGCCCTTCAAAATAAATTGTACCACACACGACCTTGGCATCTAAGCGAACGCAGCACATCCCTCAACCGGGTGATACGGATGGTATAGCCAGCGTTGCCAGCGTTGCCGGGGCGGGCTCGTATTTAATGAACAGCCTCTTACGGTCTGATATCTGTGAGTGAAATTACCATCTTCTTGTTTGTGGAACCTTTTCTTGAGGGAAGCGAGGGGCATAACTATTTTTGGATAGTCTTGTGTTAGCTTACTTACCCGGTTCGCAAGTCAAGTGTTCGGCCGAGGGATGGATGGACACCTGCAGCTCCTGTCGGTCACCCAATCCCAATCAGTTAGAGTTCTTTCTCAAATGAATGTTGGATATAGTACTCTTGGCGAATGTAACTTTCTAACGTAGTTGGGGAGGAAGACCTCGCTTGCTTCGCTCCGCGTGCGTGGAACCAAGAACCAAGATTTCAGCGGTGGATTAATCAGGTGTACATCGCTCGCTTCGCTTTTGCTTGCCCTACTGCGCAGGTATGGTTGGGTGTTTGTATATAAATATCCCTCCCCGCGATCTCGATGGGATCTGGGTGTGAATTGCAGTACAATATAATCTCGACGACGGAAACGTCGACTTCAACTCCTTGCAAGCCAACTCAATACAGCAACGATAAATAAGTCGAGATGCTTCTTAACTCGCTCGCCACGGCTCTCTTATGCGTGGCCGCTGTTTCGGCGAGTGCGTTCCCTTCTTGTAAGTCTTCATTGTTCCCACCTCCCTGCAGGCAAATCAGCCCAGGTAAATTACATACTAACAAGTCCGAATCGTAGCAATCATACCCACCAAATCCAATATCTGCAGGAAGCCATACTGCACTTCGTTTTGTCCTGATGGGACGTAAGTTCTGCCTCCCTCTCTCTTTCTGACAACATACCCACCCATCCATCTCCACTGTTTCATTCATCACTTCCCAAAACAATCAAACACAGAAATATTTTTCTTTTCATCCGTGTGCACTGCTAAGCTAACGACGGCAAAAACAGCCCATTCAACTGCTGCGTAACCTACATCCGCGACCCCTGCTCCGACCACCAGGTCCCAGAATACCCACCCCTTGAGAAATGCAAAGGCCCAGATGATTTCGAGTGCAAGTGTCGGTGTGAGAAATACCCTGAGTATGTCCTCTTTCCTTCTGTTTTTATTTCTCTTTACTGCTTTACATACCGTCTCTCCCAGAGTTTGGTGGTGAGATCGTGGGATTTTGATTGGTGACTTGTTGGTGGGATAGAACCGGAGCTGATGAGAGTTATAGGATCACGTATTTCTGTAATGCGAGATATTTCAGGGATCCTTGCGAGTTGTTGCCTGGTGAGGTGATCCCTTCTCCGACCCCGACTGCGGTTTAGAGGCTGGGTTTAAGATGGGGAGGCATTTGGTGAGAGACGGGAGAAAGAGTTACGGGTGACTGGTGGGAGGAGACGAATGAAGAGGAGTGGTGATGATATTATGGGATGGTGGAATTTGGAACTGTATTTTTTGTTTTTGAATCACTCCGCATCGCATCGCATAGGTATGGAATGAGTTTTGAATTTCACTTTCATTTAGGAATGGAAATAAAAACATTCATTCAGCGCACCCTCATAGCAATCCATCTCCCGTTCAATATTTCGTCTTCTTCATCCCTTCTGTCTTTAAATGCATATGTGTTTCCGATATCTCACTTCTCCACCACAGGAAGGTAATGACCCCAGCACGGATCACGGATGTAATCAACACAGCAATTGTAAGCCCTATTTCCCCCGGATGTCAGTCACTAGCCATTTGCAATGAGAGTGAGTGAGTGAAGGGGTGGCACATACGTTCCGTCCTCGCAAAAGGCTTTGCATTTCGGGGATTTACAGAGAGCGCGGAATTCGATTTCTAGGTGGTCTTGTTAGATACTGAGTTTTGACGTTTTGGTCGTCGCAGATGGACAAAATGAAAGACGTAGGTAGGTACCTGCTGGAGATGGAGCAGCGAAGACGCTGGCCATGATAGTGGTGAAGACGATGAGGGATTTGAATTGCATGGTTGCACTGGGACTTTTGTGTTTGTGTTCAAGTGAGGAGATTTAATCTTCGGGACTTAAATGCGTACAAATATGTGACGTTAATCCGAAATCAAGAGATTTTTCAACAGCTGAAGCTATGAATTTATACCATCCTTCTCAATCCCTTCTCCAGCTCCGAAAGTGTGCAGCTCTCACCGGCTCCTTCATCCTCCCTCTCTACCGCATCAGCTGGGGTAAATACGAGTCGGGGGAACTATCTCACCATCACATCACATCACTCTGTTCTCTTCTCAGTTCTCTCTTATGTTGTGTATCGGGAGTTTTGTTTCGCTAACTCTACATTTTTATTCCACGAATCTGGACGTGCCAAGTCTGGATGCGGAATGGGTGTTCCGAAGGTTGGCGCGGATGGCCCTGAGGATGACCCGAATGTGGCGTTTGGGAATCTGGGGATGGCGGAGGATTCTGTTTCGTAGGCGGGTGTGCATGTGGAAGGAAACTCTAGCATGGAGATGTTAAGCATCTTGGCTATGCTGTGGGAAGTGATCTGGGAGAATGCTGAGAAGTGGTAGGGGGGGATAATAAACATCACGTGAGGATTTTGAGAGCTGTATGTTGGCTGGGCTGTCGTCGATTAATGCTCGACATCGCGGCTAACAAGGTGGTTACTTACTTCAAAGATACAAAGACCTCTTCATAACGGTTATTTCTGGGTTTACTTCCTCGAAGGCTGAGAACTTATGTGACGCCGATTGCTCGCCTGCGGCACCCTGCCAAGGAACATTTCTTTTCCGCACTTCAAAGGGTTTGCAGTACCATCAAGTTCTTTGAATTTTCCAAAAGACAAATTTCGCTAGTTTGGAGTCTCGGAATAGCCTTGAATGGAACTGGACTTTCAAAAGATGCATATTTCGCTCCGGCTGATCTTTCGCCCGAGTCATCGAAACAGTCTCTGAGGGCAATTGAAAGTGCAAATCGTCCGTAATCGTCAATTTAAAGAATTTAATAATATATATTTCACAGTCATGCACAAAATACTGGTAATGAAAGTGTCCACAAGGAACTGCAGATGCGCACTTAGCTATAGTCGATTTATCTGGCATTCTAAGCGAGAATTGAGATTCCGTCCGTCAAAATGTAAACATGGAGATTTCGGTACTTCATGTGGATGTGGGTGAGGTAGCTTTACAAATCTTGAAGTGATCTGATAAGGAAACACCAGAACTATCGACTCAGTACCAACGAAGTGACCACAGTAGCTGCTCGCCCCCTTCCCATGCCACAATTCTCTGTGATCTTGTCCTAAAGTACGGTGCGTCTGATCCTGTTGGTCATAAAGCATAATAAGAAGATTGACCTCGAATTTGGGTAACCATCTAATCGTGAAATAAGACGAGGGAGAGAGAACTGTAACCGCTGTTAGCCAAATTTTTCTTCTCTACTCCCTGAGTCGGCTAGTCAGATCTACTGTAGAGTTTCTTATTGCTCAACAATAACGTTCCACCGAGACGTGATGACTTGCTTCGGTCTGGTCTGCCTTTGTTCTTCAGAACAGAGATAGTACTTAGCAGCTAGATGTTAGGGGCCGGTCCTCCCAACGTTCCGAAAGCTACTCCTGGTTCTAGCTCACGATTTCACGGTAACTCTCATTGTTTTATCTCTAGGTTCAAGTCGTATACCATCCAACCCGATACGAATTAAACCATCCAAAACACAGTCATAGGGGGTCATCAAGACAAGACGACGGTATTTAGATGAGGACATGTTGTTCTACGCTTAGTGGTCGCTTTACGGCATGGCTGCTCAATCGTCTGATTAAGTTCCTCCAGGGATAGTTTTCATGGGTTAACTGACTCGTTCGTTGAGCACTAGGGATAATCGCCCACCAGGGCGTGGAGGCCTGTGCTCAACTTCTATGACATTTCGCGTATTGACCGCCCCCTGCATACAGTTTAACTTGTTAATAATTAGTGACCTCAGTGATGAAGGCCAAAGTCGAGAAAATGCCTCACAGAATCGAAGCATGTCAAATGAAAAAGAAACAAGGATATTAATTCTCACTCAGCACTCTCCAAAGACATAGATAGCATCAGTGTAAAATGGCTTCAATATGATCACCTATCTACCATAATGCATAATTTCTAAAGCCGGTGACTCCTAAGTATGCAATTCCCCTCTCTTATCCCATGGTATCGTGCCCTTTTCCTGTCCAAACCAAACCAAGTAACTCCTGTCTTCCCTGCTCTTGAGAGACCTAAAATGCGGCCCCGATGAAAATCTCTTCCCCACTACTCCGCCGCGAACTCCTCATAGATCTGATGGGTGAAACCCTTTCATTCCGGGGTAGTTCGTCTGTGCGGTAGGTGTCTGTGTCACTGGATCTCCTCTTTGACCCAAGTACAGATTCAATGATGGATGCGGTTCCCGTAGATCCTGAACCAGATAGCCAACGTTCGATTTTTGCCGTCGGCGGTTCACTCACTTGGCCAAGCGGCGATTCATTACATGGAGCTGATGGTGGGACGATTCTTGGAGAAGCTGGTGGTGAGAGAGGCAGTGCTATGCGCGGCAGAGTAGCTGAAGACTTCCGGAGCAAAAGTGGTAGAGGATACGATAGTGCTGGCAGAGTTCCTTCTCTGTCTATTGAGAAAATCGGTCTGATGGGGGTTCCAATCGGTTTTGAATTTGCAGGTCTGGATGGGGCTTCGTAGGATGTTTGACCTGCCCCCAATGGAGACGGTGCAGGCCGGGGTGAGAGTTCTCTTGGAGATGTGGGAGAATAAATGCTTGGTGATGTTGGAGCAATGCTGGCTGTATCAGAGACTGACCAAAAGGAGTGAATCTGTCGGCGATTGAGTGGTGGCGGTCTGGCAACTCGTTGTGGTTCGTCCACTTCAATAGGTGGTGTCTCGGGTCTGCGTGTTTGCATGGTAGAAAATGTAGTCATTGGTTTTGATTCCGTACGGTAGTAGGATCCCAGGGAGATAGAGGATGGGTGAGACCTTAACGATTGCTCTTTATCGTCATAGATGTTAGGGTAAGATATAGGACCCCTCAAGCTGCGGTTTGAGTATTGAGGAACCTTCTTGCTGGGAAGTGTACGTGACCGTTTGATGCCCGGATGGAAGAGTGGGTGAGCGTCGACTCCGGCGACAGTCGCAACACTGATTCGGGTTAACACAGTAGCTGGGGCTGTAGTAATCTGACGTGAAGCAACAGGTGTTTGCAGAACTGGCGTGCGGACATATATGCTCCCATCCTCTGCTTCAAATGGGGTGTAGAATCCCTCTTTCAACGTATCGTCCTGTGGTCGAAACGCCCGAGCCTCTGTGACTTCCTTTCGCCCTGCCTCGAGGTCCTCTTGTAGTTTCCGACTTGCCTTTTGCGTGTAGAGGCGATGGAAGAAATATGCAAGTAATCCAACGAAAGACAATATGATGGTGCCAACCAAAATCATGATGATTAGATGCTCTCGTTCGGTCTGTGATTCAAGATTCTTTGTCGCTGTCGAGTCAAGGACCTACAAAACAAATTAACTCTGAATAAAGAACATAATGTGGGCATATTCATGACTAGGAATGGTTCCTATCATTCGAGAACTCGGAAAGACTTACATTTGTGGAGATCTTAACTGGCTCGGCTCTTTTCTGGTGGATTGTAACTGGGAAGTTCGAGGCAAAGGATCTTGCCCAGTTCAGCACCTCTGCGGGCCCAGAGATAGGAGACATTATGGAAGGAACAGTTGACAACAAGGAAGCGATTAAGTGGTTTTATTGAAGTGAAAGTTGCGTTGCGCCATATCCAGAAGATTTGAACAGTCGAAGAATGTCGTCGATTGATCCATGTACTTCGCTGTGAGATAGTTGTATGTTCCATCCGATAAGTTGAAAAGAAATAATGTGATGAAGGATCTCAAGATAGTCACTGTCGACGGCAGTGGAGTCCTTTAATACAAGGACGAACTTTGTTCAACTTTAGGTTGGTGGCCTGGACCACCGCTCAGTCGATTGTCTCGCATTTGGAAAGTTTGCTCGGAACAGATAACGACCTCGGAAGTATGCAGGAGAAGGCACCCGTCGGATTCTTCGGGCTCGTTAATCTACCCAAAGCCGCTCCCAGCAAATCAACAGTTCAGACAACCGCCCTGCATTCGACCCGGTGTTGGTTTGAGTAACGCGAATCTTCTCGTCTGTTTGTCCTGCGAGGGGTTCGTCCGGGAGTAATACTGAAACCCGATAAATTGTCCGAGAAGGGCAGACCACTGATGTCATTTGTAATTGTTCGTTGGGTGCCGACTGGCCACAGCTTTGGGTGTGCATTGAGCATGGCATGGTCCAGTCGATGGTCCACAAGCCATGGCAACCGTGCGGCAGTGAAGGTTCGTAGTCATCACACACACTGGGTCGAAACGAGAAGCCCGAGAACAGCGTTCACTTTTTCAATCAGAAGTTTATAACTAGGTCCATCGATGCGAGCTCCTGGTATGTGCAAGCATGATAAGTGGTTTCTGATCACTTATTGGTAGCTGCGCTTAAGATCCCTGCGTTCAGTGCAACCAAGCCGGGGAAGTTCCTACCCAGGAAAACTTTAAACCCAATAGCGTTACCAATGAGCTCCGCTGGTTGTCAAAATAAGCTCTGGAGTCCGAATAACCCCAGTCATCAATGGTTTTGGCTGAGTCGCCTCGCTCTTGGCACGAGCTTAGTCCTAGGCTCGGTGTTTCACTCGAAGTGTAAATCAAAACAGATCACGCCTCCGCAACTCGCTTGGCTGAAGTTTCCCCAGGACTGTTTCAGATATTGGGAGGGACTTGTTGACTTCCACGTGATAATCATTACGAAAGGTAAGTTGTCTTCAACGGGGCTGGGTTTGGTGTGGTGACTTCATTGTGACGCCACAGCATGCGATTGTTCGAGAGGAACCTGGAAGGGCATACCATTCCGAGGCAGAATTCGTTCAAAAAGGCATTCTTACTGGTTAGCAAAGCCTGTCGTGTAAGGCTGCCCTTTCAATACGATGATATCTCGGAACTCGTTTTGTGGTTGAACATGCGGGCAGGCACTTTGGGCAGAAATGCAGATCATCTCGTTATTCGAAAGGCAAAACATCGAAGTCAGAATACTTTACCGGCCAACTTTCTGACCGGAAGTTTAAAGGCGTTGGTAAATTCTCCTGCAATTTACAGTGTCTCATGGGGTGTTCAAAGGAGGAGGTCTTTCACGGAAACTTGGGCCTAGTTCAATTCAGTACGGATCAGCTTCGTGATATGGAAACCTTGATTGTCGATTATCTTCGTTCTGGTTCAATGATAAAATATAGGACAGGAATGCTTTCGCGGATGTGTAATTTAATCCTCCTAATTCTTCCCACATGATATCAGTAAATGTTTGCGGACTCGTCGGGCCCCGAGAGTCACGCTTAATCTCGCTATTGATGTTTCTCAGCCTAACGAACAGATGTTTCGAAACAACCCCTTTTCTTGGAAGCTGGATTCGCACTGGCCACATTCGGTTAACTTCTGCTAGTCTCGGTTCTTTTGACTTCCCGAAATCCTCGGTGCGACTGGGAAGAGTTTTCTGCAGGAAAGTGTGTTTTGCTACAAGTAGCCTCATCATGATGCAGTATCTGCCAACCACAAAGCCCCAACAAAAAAATAAGATATATGACTGGCTTCTATACGAATCAACTTTTCGGCCTAAGTGTTAGACCCTAAGACTTTGATGTTTTCGGTTCTGATGAAAAGTGTAACTGTGTAAGATGATCCTTAATTGATCGAACAAGTCGTCATGCACTCTCATAAAGTTAGCCGCTATCTACTAAGTCCTGTGCTCGCTGAGCACAAATTAAAATCTTTCCAATACCACAATCTCAAAATGTCGCTCGCAAACAGAAGAGAGTAAACTGCTGCACACAAGTAGGTTAGTGGCGACACCACTACAACCCGTGCGTCTGGACCTATTGGCAAGTGAGGTACCAAAGCCTGGAGCGCATGCGCCTCATGAATCCGTGCCAAAAGCTTCTAAATCCCGTAGCTTCAACATACGATTGGAAGTGGAACTGGTCAACTAGGAGCAAACTAGTCCCCGCATTCGGGTTCGTCACAGCCGCTGTCACCCACATCGCATTTCGAAGCTTGAGCACGACATGCACCCAAGCGTCAACTTGCAGACTGACGCTGTCTCAGTTGTGGAGGTAATATTGAAACTAAAGGGGGGGAATAGAAACACTGCAATGACCGCAGTCTGTCTTGCAACGTACTCACGTTTGCGGAGTCACCTGCTGCAAAATTTGCAAGCAGTTTGCATAGTTTCACGGCGTCAGGCGTTCATCCAGCAGATGCAATGGCTTTAGTATGAATATGAGACGACTTGCTGCCGTGAAACTACAGTAGAGACAATAAAGCTTTGATTGTGCGAATTTACGCCAGTCCAGAACGAGATCCAAGAAAATTTGTTGTGTTGGCTACAGAGACTCCTTAACTATGAACAAATTCCTGAGTCGACCGGGTAGGAGTGCAATACGACTAGATACTTGACACCGCTCTCTTTGCTCTAGGTATTCTTTTGTCAGCTGCGGTCGTCCACGGTATCCAGGCGTCTCAAAATTTCAATAGCACCCCGAATCATCAGATTCAGTCCATTCGACAGTTTCTTACAGTAAACTAATCTTCCCCACCAAGTTGTCAACAAGTCTGCTATTAGCTGTCTCCTACATGATGGAATGGACAAGTGTGATGACGAGACACAGCGAGGACAGACCTTGGTGGTGCCATCTTCAGAGCACCACCGAGGAATGCTGTGGAGATAACCTCAAGTCTTAAGCTTACTGAACTGATTCTCGATAGGTACGCCATGTTCAAGAATAGGTGTTGCGACATTTACGTTTTGGAGGATTGCAAGTTAACTCCACACGCATGGTGAACTAAACAAATATTCTTGTAGATTAGTACATACCATAGATCGTTGATATCATTGAAACTCTCCACAAATTTCTCCAGAGATTTCTTAGGGTAACAATGGGCTGCCAAAATCTGAAATCATTATGGATTCTGTGATGGTCCCCAAACTCCATGATGAAGTAATTAATCAGCTGGGGATTCCACGGTAAACTATCCAACGACAGTTGATTAAGAAGGCAACTCCGTACATTTTCGGCCGGTAGAAACTGTTCAACCCGTCGCTACTGGCACCACGGAGGATTCGGAGGCAACCGCCGCACTTTCATTCGCCAATTCCATTGATTTGTGTTTATGCGGTCACGTGTTCGGCTGCGCCTCGTCTGACACCCGCTCATTCGTTGGAGGCGTCCAATTGCTGCAGGAGGCTTAGATTTCGGATTAGTACTTGTGAACCCGAGATGTGCATATCGGTTTGTTTATTTGAAATTCATATGACGCACTTGCCTGGCAGTGCCAGGCAACTGAAGTAAACAACAATGATATAAACCACCAGTGATTCCACCAAGTCAGCTTCATCGCATCAACAACATACTCCATTCTCACCCATCACCATCACAAACTCACAGTCGCCAATCTATCTTCCAGCTTTCAAATTCAAGACACATCCCACAAACATCAACCAACCAGTCATCTCGCAATCTCCTCCATCATGGTCCTCATTCTCCTCACATTTCTCGCTGGGAAGGTCATCTACGACGAGCGAAAGGAGCGCAAGATGCGCAAAGCCGAAATAGCAGAGGCGACTGCCAACGCACTTCGATCGCAATACCAAGTGTCTTCGATACC
This sequence comes from Cadophora sp. M221, assembly GCA_017366145.1. Taxonomy (NCBI): domain Eukaryota; kingdom Fungi; phylum Ascomycota; class Leotiomycetes; order Helotiales; family Ploettnerulaceae; genus Cadophora; species Cadophora sp. M221. The sequence goes on along the minus strand of JAFJYG010000030.1, from coordinate 117,110 downwards.
TAGCATCACTGTCACTTCGGACGCCAGCCCTATATACGTTGCAAGCGAGCAAGATTTCAGTCCACCCGCGTACCAAAAAGACATTCATGATTTGCCGACGTTGACTTCCGAGTCTCTTGTGTCGCTGGAGATGGTTGATAGCATCCCGATACCCGAAAAGAACCCTGCTCGGTTTGATTTGTAGTGTGGAGACAGACTGCTGAGGAGTTGGGTGGAACGTAAGATATCGGGATTTTGAAGAGAGGGCAAGTGGGAGCTGTGGGATAGAGATATATTTGGCTTTTGTTTTGGGTTTTTAAAATTGCTTCATGTACATGGGGTGTGGGAGGCTAGAGGTATGCTGTTAGAATTGTGTAGTACCCGTAGTATAAATATTAGTTTCTTTCGGGTCATTTGTTCAACTCAAAAGCCCCCTTCGTGTTCTTCGATCTCGGCATGAACGGACCCAAAAAGGCTATACATCCCGTTATACCCCTCATTCGTCGGCATTCAAGTTTGCAGTGGAGAGTGAGACACTCGAATTGAAGACCATGCTGCGTTAATACGATGATTCCTCCCCAGTGAGCGTTAGTGAACAGATGGATCAACGAAGAAAACAAAAATGAATTTCACTCGCTAGAAACTAAGTGGATGTTTCCCAGGCTCTATTGATTCTTCGAGATTTTATTATGCAAGAATTTGCGATACGAAAGAAAACCCATTTGAAATTTGCGTGGACGCTCTTTACTGTTGAATGTGACGAGAAACAATTCTCCGAAGCTGTTGTCTTACGCAGTAACCTACCATTAGCCGTTTGAAGTAAGCTTTCGAAGTGAGATCTTACGGGATGCTTTGAAACGTCAGACGCGAGATTCCACAGAACGCCTGTCATGAATGACATATTGATCTCAGATGCTTGTTTTTTTTTTTTTTTAACTCAATCCCTTCAGATTTTTCACCAATCGATGTCTCTTCATGTGCTGTTCCTCTTTTGTTCCCGTCATATCAGATGGTAGAGGATTTGAAAGCAGCAGGAAGGAAAGCAAAAGCAAACCCCCACAAATCTTGTCCAGCGTGACAAAGGCACAGAAACTACAGTCCCCGAACCACTTGCCCAAAATGGAAAGTAACTGGGGACGCAGTCAGCAGCACAAGCTCCGGTATGCGAGGCTCAAGCTATTGGAGGTAACCCGAACGCGCCGCCAAACTAGGCGCTTGGTTGTACGTATTAAACTCTTGGCCAGGAAATCCCGAAAGGGGGAGCTTTTATGACAAGCGAACTTGTTGGCCCCGGAAATTTTAGAGATTGAGTGAAGGGAAGTTCGATAGGCAATTTAGCTGTCAATAATCATATGCCTGCCCCGTTATTTTATATTGGAGTCTGCGAAAACCCGTTGGTGCCGGCAGTCTGTCGCACAATCAGCCAATGAATTGTTGGGATGAGCGGCGGTGAAACAAATAGGCATAGACGAAGCACGAAGCTAAGTACAATTAAGTAAGCACCAGCTGGAATGGGTGTAACGCAGCGCAAGTTCGATCGTCATGATGATGTGAGAATGTACCAGTGAGGAATTCACGTGAAAAGGGGCAAAAGAATCAGGACCAGTGTTCGCAGTAGCGTACGTTTTGTATTCGTATCCAAGTGGTCTCATACATACGTCGTACCGTATTCCCGAGACTATACGTACTGAAAGGGCGCGCTAAACCTACTTCAGCCTCGATGCCCTTCTTTTACTCTTGAACTTGTCCTAAATTTACTTAGCGTGGTGATGTCTAATAGAGGTTATATCACTTAGTATTTTTAGGGACGATCTTATATCACTATATTAGTGGAGCGTATCAAAAATATTACACACACTACTGTGTTCAGGACTTGTATAAAATAACCACGGTCGCACTTTCGGTGTCTCCTGAAGTCAGATTCCCTGAGGATTCTCTAGCCACTGCTGTTTATCGTCCACTTCATCCATCATGACTGATCAACGATACCTCGACCAGCCGGAGCTTCATGCCAAGGCAACATATCGTTCCGCACTTTTGACATATCCCGGAAATCTGAGAGCAGCACTCAAAGATGCCCAAGAAGACCCAAGTAAGACACTCTTTGGTGTCGCTCAGGGTATGGCAAGTGTATTTGTAACGAAGGTAATTATTCCCACCCTAGTTTAACAGTCATATATTAATCCCAGTCTTCAGGTTCTCGCTTCAACTCAGCCAGACTTCATTTGGATGGATGCAGAGCATGCTATGTTTGACCGTTCGAGTTTGTACGAGTAAGTTGAAAGATATCTCATCCTGGCGGGAATAATTTCTGACTCTATTCCTATGTTGAAGTGCCATTCAAGCCGCCCAACACCACTCAGAAGGAAAATCCATGGTTGTTGTCCGAATCCCGAAACATGACGAGACAGTTTTGTCGACTGCTCTTGACGCTGGTGCAGCAGGTATCGTGATTCCTCATTGCGACAATGCTGCAGAGATTAAGCACCTTTTGAAAGAGATTTACTACCGTAAGTACTCCATAACCCCTAGAACCCGAGAACTGTTTGAGAGCCGCAATTGAACTGTTCAATAGCCCCAATGGGACAGCGATCGTTTTCACCGTGGACTTTCACACCTGGAATCTCAGACAAGTCATTGTACAAAGCCGATCCTTTCAATATGGGCACCTCCAACAAGCACATTGTTGTCATCGCTCAAATCGAAAGTGTTGAGGGAGTAAAGAATATCGATGAGATTGCCGCACTTGAAGGTGTCTCGGCACTGATGTTCGGGCCAGGAGACTTCATGGCTGATGCTGGATTGGAACTGAAGTTGGGTGGCGAGCCTCATCCAACTTTTGCAGCAGCTATGGGGGCATTTGCTGGGGCTGGAAAGAAATACGGCAAGCCTTTGTTTGGGTGAGTTCCAAACCCGATTTCCTTCCTCTTGATGTACTGTCAGCTGACCGATAAAAGTGCCGCTATGAGTATGGATATGGTCCCAATGATGATTCAGCAGGGATATCGTGCCATTGCAGTTGCTTTCGATATGTGGGGTTTGTCCACTCTTGTTCATGGAAGCATTGCGAAGGGAAGGGAATATGCGCAGGCTGCTGGTGCAACCAATGGAGCAGCTGTTCCAAACGGCAAAGCACCACCATCGTAGAAAACATGCGAATGAATTAGTCAGAATTTTCTAGAATCGCTGTAAGGTCTGATGAGTTTCTAGAAAATAGATCATGCATTTTTTGTAATGTTGTCGTTCAGATTACAATTTGTTTCTCTCTCAACATGTCCTTAGCGCGCTCGAGGCCGTTTTATTGAGGCCAAATAGATGATAGATTTCGCAAGCACGTATAACGAAAACAGTAGCATTTCTTTCGTGTGAAAATTGATTGAGGCAACTAGCTTTTACTTTGAATCGCTTCTAAGCTTCAAGATTTTCCAAGCCCAAGCATTGTCGAGACGTAACCGAAGCGACTCTGGACTTTTCACCAACATCATGACCACGATCACCCAATTCCCAAGAATCCAAACAACATAGAGAAACCAGTTGATAAAGCAGGCTTCCAGTCTGTCTGTTGCAAAATCTTCAAAAGGATTGTAAGAGATATCTCTGGAAGTGACGAACCTTCGCGGCCATCGCCATCCGATGCAGTGGCACATTTTAGAAATTCAAATGCAGATTTAGCCACTCAAAGTCAAAGTCGCGGGTTGGTATCATCATACTCTGCCGTGCCTTCTATCTGAGGGGTGGCTAAAATGTAATGTCTGTGGGTGGTGGCCGCGGGTAAATGCAGCCCGTTCCAGGGTGCCGGGGACCTGACATGCCGTCCTAAATATCGCTCGGACGATCACTACATGGAATTGCTACAGGTACTTGCACATAAAAGAGGAGATCGTAAATAGATCTGTAAATCAATTTGTCTCTGTGGGTTGAGGGAGAAAAGGAATTCAGAGTTGGAATGTGGAAATGGTAGAAATCGAATTGGTCGGTGTTGCTTGTGGGGCTTGATATCAAAACAAGTCATTCTAAGCAACTTAAAGTCATATATACCAGCCGCATTTCTATTTTCCTATTATCCGGGTTCAAAACATGTCACCAATGCCCAGGCTGATTTTCCTCCCGTGGTTATCTCTCGAACTAATGCAAGGTACACTCTGCAATCCCAATCCAACCCTTCCAGGATTGCGATCTCCTTTCCCCGGAAGTGCAGCCAGTGCCGCATAATTCCCTATTGGCTTTGCCCCAGATCTCGGAGGTGGATGTTGGGAAATCATTCATGCGATCGACGGGGTCCTACTCCTCAACTCATTGCAAGCTTCTAGAAGACTCTCCCCAACATTTGCGCTTGAAATTTACTTTAGACTGAACATTCTCCACTTTATACTTCCATCTTACATTCTTTACTTCAGTCACTCGCTTTTGTTCTGGTCTGATTATCCTGCTCAATGAGTGTTGAGTAAAGTTGCAGATATGGGGTGGGTTTACAATTCTGTCAACCCAGATGCTGCTACCAACTCTCCCACCATTCTTGGAGTGGGTGTCTTCTTGACTATCCTGTCTTTATCGATTGTATCTTTGCGTCTTTATGTTCGTGCAAGAATTGTTCGAACTGTTACTATCGGTACGTCTACATTCCCAACGCGAGGTTTCCAAAGGCTTACTTCTGTTCGCAGATGACTGGATTATCGTCGCTACTTGGGTATGTATCACAGCACCGTTACGAAAATTTTGACTAGTACTAACAAACCTCGTAGTTTCTTGCGTTCATTTTCGTGACGATTACACTCGCTCGTAAGAATCTCATAACAGTACTGGAACTAGCCCAGATTCTGACCGACTCGCAGAAACAAGATGGGGACTAGGCTTGCAAGTCGTTGCAGACATACCGCCTCAAAATGTTCCTCAGTCTGGTCTTGTAAGTCCTCTTTGCAGTAGCTCTCAAGGAGAGAATAACTAACTTTACCAGCTCCAGTATATCAGCGCTCCATTGTAGGACCCCCAAAGAAAAATAATGAGCTCCGAGACATAGCTGATGGAAAGATCAACAGTTACATCCTTAGCCTTCTGGGATTCAAAATCAGCGCGATCTTCACTTTTCTGCGAACAGCAGTAGATCTCACATATCGACGAGTCATCGTTGCTTTAGCAATTACATGCTCGATTTTCCATTTCTCATTTTTCATTGCCCAGCTCAATTTATGCAACCCGGTAAGTTCTCAATTCCAACTTTGTGTGTCGTAAGAGGCCAGACTGACTTTCCATTCAAGGTGGCCAAACAATGGGATCCGTCGATCACTGATGGGAAGTGTCTGCCTCTGGTGACATTCAACTCTGTCATGGGGTCTTTCGTGATACTTTTCAATATCCTGACGTGAGTGAAATCCTCAAGCTGGACTTCACAGAGGAAGGTGGATGTAGAACTAATGTCTGACAGTATGCTCACTCCAACCCCAATTCTTCTTCATTCGTGCTTCTCGATCCGAAAGAACATCGTCATCGGATTCGCATTCCTTCTCGGACTTATCGTGACAATAACCCAGCTCATGAGGATTCTATCGATAGCATCACAAGTCAAGACGAACGATCACTCGCAGGCTCTCATTTGGTCGATGGTCGAAACAAATCTCGGAATGGTGGCAGTGAGCATCCTTCCACTCGCACCACTTTTCCAATCCTTCCTCGAAAAAGGTTCGATACGTTCCCTGTCTCTCTCCTCGTATGACACACGGCGAAGTTACGACAAGTTGAAGTGTTATCTACAAAAGATGAGGAGGGAGAATAAGACTTGGAATAGGCTGGTAATGTTCTTGGGATACGGAGAGATGCATCCGGATATCGAGTCCGGGTCGAGAAGAGATGCGCCTACAAGCCGGCTGGGGAGTAGAATGGGAAGTCGAATGGGCCATTTTGGTGGGGGAAGTATCGAGGAGTTGACATTTCCGATGGGAATATTGAAGACTACCGAGGTCATCATTAGTCGTGAGGGGAGCGAGGTATGGGATGGAAAAATTTGATCGGCTCCTATTCAGATGGGGGTTGAGTTCTGTAAAAGTACTAAAATTCCGGTTTTTGGCTGGAAAAGGTGTCTGGATTCCTTTGGTTTGGATTTGGGTAGGCGAATTTGGTTTTCATTTCTCGAACTGGGATTTTATACAATCTGGTCCTCCACTTGGTGTGTATTAGATATAAATATGATGAATTTTGACTTCAACATTGGTCTAAGAAGCCAAGAAAAGTAGATTCTAACCATCGATTTCTACGCTTCGAACAATCTCGTTTGCTACTTGGTTGACAAATGTCCCTATTGGAACCAGGGGAGCTCGAAGTTATTCCAGTGCTGTTTCATTGCTTATTTCCCTATCAAGCAGGGGGGCGCAGTTGGAGATGCGACAGCTCGGAAGATGGATATTAGAGGGAGTGTTTCTAGGTAGATCTTAGGTCTATTTTCTGACATGGTGAATTGAAGTATGACATTTACGACAGATATCACAAGGACAGAGGTTTAGAATGAGAATTTCCCAGCGCTGGTCCCCCATTGGTTAAAAACTCTCTTGGTATGCCAACTTTCCGCCTTTACATCCGCTCCAGATCCACTTCTAACTAACTGTCAAATCGCGAACGCGGGGTTGTGGCGATGGTGAATTGAGATAACTGACCTCGTGCGAACACGCCATGAGATGATCTGTGATATATTTCCGTTAGCCACTGAAAATATCGGTGATTCTTCATCCCTTTTCATACAATATCTCCTGCATTGTAAAGTTATCGACAGCTAATTCAGAGCATCTCACAAAAAGCGAGCAACTTGAGTGATTTAGCGGTCCATGGCTCTCACCTAGCTCACCGTGCGTGACTTTCGCTTTTAGAAAACGGATATGGTGAATTTATGTAAACGTGGCGCGAACTTGAAGATAGGGATGGAAAAGATCTTGAATCTGGGTGGAGCTTCTGCAATCTCTTTTTTTGAGCATCCTTAATAGTATAATATCGCGTAAAATGATATGCTGATTCTGGCAATGTGTCCTGGGCTAGTGGGGAAAGGAGATGACGAGGTTGAGAGACAGAAGATTGACCACAAAGCGAAACCCCTATATCAAATGGAAATTTTCTATGTAAAATATCATTGAGACACCCAGATAGGCCGCGAGGTGCGAGGTGAGAGGTAAATTGATGCGGAGTTGTCAGGTGATGTTTACTTCCTTCCTGGTTACCTATTGATTCATGATTTGGGTTTTTTACAAGGCTGATTTCAAATTAGGATATTGTCATTCTCGAAGACAGTATCCATACTTGTTGGTCCAGACAAACAATCTTTCAACGTGCATCAGGATCTCCTCGCCCTCCACTCAACCTTCTTCCGCGATCATTTCACCTTTGCAGAACAAACCATCATACTTCCTGCCGTCAATGCAGCCGAGTTCGCAGAGTTTGCTGCATGGATATACAACCTGGGTTCTTTGAATCTTGATAATGACCGCATCGAATACGATTGTGACACTACGCTAGATCAAGACTGGGCACTGGGAAGCTTCCTTGGTGCACCCAAATATCAAAATAAATCTCTCGTTCTATATGGCATCTACTACAATATCCATGGTAGGCAATGGCTCAACACAAATTCAATTCGCATCATCTACGAACGTAGATCACCCGGATCCAAATTGAGGAAGTTTGCAGCACACTCAATCGCAGCAAAATCCCCCTTCAAGGAGCACAAGCCAGGAACCCCAGAGTTCGCAGAATTGGATGCTCTGTTGAAGAAATACCCAGAGATAAGCATCGATATCGTTCATGCAACAGCTAAGGATTAGAACGGAACTTTACCCCGAGATGACGAGCATCTGGACGCTTACCTGGAGGACGAACCCCCATTGGACCACGCATGGGAGGAGCAGATTCTTGCCAAAAGAGATATTGCTGCGATCAATGAGGATGCGAAGAAGAAGTGCATTCGCAGCATTATTGAGCTTGCGCATCTTGAGCGAAACAAAAACAGCGACTGAAGTCTCTGGCGGCTGATGAACTGTTGCGGGATGAGACACCTGGGACAAACGGCATATCTTGAGTTGACGAGTTTCTCGATTTTCATGGGCTGGGAGGCGGATCAAGGGGTTATATTGAGACGCGTTACTTCAATTCAATTGGCACCAGGAAGAAGATAGGTGACAATCAAAGAGATACACAACATAATTATGAGGCACCCATCCTGAGACCAGTCAATCATGCGATGCCACTTTCCTTATTCCTCATTGATCTCAAGCTAGTACCATCTAAAGCTTCCAAAGACTATCCATCGGACCTTTCTAGTTTTATTTTCAGGCAAAAGAATAGTTTGGAAAAATTATTCCCAGTTATCAATGCAGTAGGTATCTCATTCGACGGTGAGGTGGTGATCCTTGGCAGATTATCCGATGGATGATTAGTCATCATCCTTCTTCTGCCGCCACCTTCTCCTTCTTGCCTCTCTTGACAGACAGCTTCAAAACAGAATTCTCCAATATTTCATGTGCATGTATCATCTTTGTGAGATTGGGATCCCGGCTTCCCTTTGACCTTTAAGACAATGAACACGCATCAATCAAACTCTGTTCCGGAGCTCGGAACATCACAAATCTCTGTTAGAGCATGCGTGAGCTGTGCTCGAGCGAAGGCAAAGTGCATCCCTGGCGGGCCGACGAGTGGAAGCTGTGAAAGGTATTCGATGCATCTAGTATTGAAGGCTCAAGGGTTGACATTAACGCAGATGCAGCCGTCTTCAAAGACCATGCGAGCCAGCCCCTCCACGGGCTCGCACTCAACCACGGAAACGGAAAGCGCTGGAGGTCGAGTGAGTCTGATGGGCCTCAATTCGCTCAATACCTGATTGTCAATGATAGTTATCTTGCAAAAAACCGTGTTGAGAAGCTTGAGGAGAGACTAGATGGGCTCACAACCCTGCTCAAGGCTGCCAACGATCCCGCCACCCAGACCCCCGAGATTGCCCCTCAGCTGACTACAACTACGACCGTTAGCAACTCGTCTTTTGAGGCTCCCGAACCACAGGCTCAACTGGTACCTCCAGATCTTTACATTTCAGAAAGTGCAGAAAGCTGGGACGAGAGACTGCTGAGAGGAGGTTCAATTCGGCAGAGATTCGCATTGATAGGATCCTATAACCCCTCCATAGACCCGCCTACCAAGTCTCCACAACCAACTTTCAATCTCATCGGGATTGACTTTGGTGCTGAGAATCCAGAAAAGCTATTACACATATTCAGGGATGAAATGAGTCCCAATTTTCCGTTCATAAGTATCCCAGACTCCACCTCCGTCGAAACAATGCGCAAGGACCAACCTTCACTTCTTACTGCGGTGATGGCCGTCACCTCTCGAGACTCGCCAAATCAGTTGGTACTTGGGAAATTGCTCATGCAGCAGATTGCGGATAGAATGCTGGTGAATGGAGAAAGAAACATGGATTTGCTATTGGCAATCCTAACTTATGCAGGCTGGTAGGACCCCCTTCTTCGTGATTTGAGTGAGTAACTGAAACAATATCACTAGGTGCTATCATAACTTCTTTAATATTCCCCAGCTCACATCTTTGATATCCCTAGCCACTACATTGGTGGGGGACCTTCGCTTGATGAAGCCTCTTGTCAAAGACTCGCGGGGATTCTTCGACGCGGCCATTCGCGAATCGGCAAAAGCCAGAGGACAATGCATCGAGACATCAAAACCTGTAAATACCTCAATACGACTTGCTGATGAGCGTCGAGCAGCACTTGGATACTGGTTCCTCACGTCTATGTAAGTCTGAAATCAACTTCAAGCCGAAAGGAATCGTCGCTAACACTCCTCAGAGTTGGATCATTCTTCCAGCGACTGGACACACCACCATGGACGCCATACTTAGAAGAATGCTGCACCATGCTTTACCAATCCGGTTACCACCGCGATGATAAGTATGCTGTTGCATTGATCAAAATGCAGCTTGTGTCCGAGAAGATACATCAAAATCCATGGCATGGCGCATCGGAGGGACGGCGACATGTAGCGCCACCCATTCTTTACTTGAAATCATTGGAATCCGAGGTCAAATCTTTACGGGATGAGCTATCGGCAGAAATGGAAAACAATCGTAAGAAGAATTTCCCCTGCCTCTTTCGGCCTGAACTAAATCGTCATCTAGCCTACTTACTCTCACATTATCACAATCTCGAGGAAACACTCTACAAGATCGGTCTCGCAAGATCGGAGTCCATCTCGGCATTTACCACTCGGGACTTCAGCCGCTTGGAATATCTCTTCGCATGCTCGAAAGCCGTACGAGCATTCTTTCAAACCTTCCTCAGCATACCAGCTACCAAGTACCATTGCATGCCGATGAAACTACATATGGATTTGACTTGGAATTTGAGCATTTTGCAGATGCTCTCGACCTTCGACCACCCCGACTGGAATCTAGCTTGGCTACGCGAGAGCATCAACTTACCCGAATTACTGGGCAAGCTTTCAGTTAGACTACTCGAGGCCAAAACAGTACTGGATCTTGATCCAAGCACAGAAGAAAGACTCGATATGTTCTCACAGACGGCCAAAAAGATGAGTTGGATCAAAATGTTCGTGGAAAAAGCGATTCCAGGCGTGCCTGCTCAGGAAGGAGGGTCACGTGCCGCTGATATCCCTTTGACCGAGATGTTTGATTTTAACGGAAGCGATTTCATGGGCTATATGGATGACGCGTGGATGAAAGATATCTTAGGCCCTTGGGAATACTAATCACAAGTCTGATCGTAATAGTCAAGAAATGTGCTGTACTGGATGTTCGACGCGTTCCGCTACGGGGACGGAGCAGGAGCTGAATTTGACTCTTTATTCCCGCGTCTCCTGCTCCGTCCCCGTTCCGCCCAATGGCCACCCTTGAATCGTATGCAGTCTCCACCACACCGATGATACATAACATCGGTGCCTCTACAGCCTATATATCTAGTCGATCTAGGCATTCCAGTTTATTGTCGTTCTCTTCATGTCCAGTATTTAATCCATTTCGCGACGCCCGCTACAACAGGAGGCTCTAGTCGAAAGTCAACAATTGTTGGCTGGCCCTAGCCATGGACGCGAAAACAACAACAACGGTCCCTGGTCACAACAGCGAGAAGAAAAATTCCATCGACATGAGGACTACCGAGCCTGCATCGCCGAGGGATTACGAGCCTCCTCCCGGAACCGAGAAAGCAGAGCCTCAAGTGCAGCTCTCGCAGGAGACCCCGGCCGAAAATGACGAATACATATCAGGGATCAAACTATTTCTCATCGTGGGCGTGGTCTCTTTGTCCATGTTTACCATGCTTCTCGATACCTCAATTATTGTTACAGTAAGTTGAGACTTTTTGGCTTCACACTGTTGGAGACCAACAACTGACAGCTACCTCAATATAATCGCTGACACTGCAAAGGCTGTTCCAAAAATTACGAGTGACTTTCATTCTCTTGAAGATGTGGGGTGGTATGGAAGTGCATACCTTCTGACGAGGTAAATTCCAATCCCAGATGATCGAGTTCAAAAGCTGATCGAAGAACAGCGCCTCCTTCCAACCGTTGACGGGAAAGATATACCAAAAGCTCAATTCCAAGGTCATCACTCCCTTGACTCATCTTTCCGCAACTAAATGATTTTTTTTTAGTTCACATACATATCGTTCTTGGGTCTCTTCGAACTTGGATCCTTACTCTGTGCTGTGGCGCAATCTTCAAACATGCTCATCATCGGTCGCACAGTGGCAGGAATTGGCGGTTCTGGCCTTTCGACCGGAGGTCTCACAATACTCTCTGCGTGCCTTCCGCTGGAAAAGCGAGCAAGTAAGCAATAGCCGACTCTCCTTTGTGCTGAGCTGACAACGTCAACAGTGTATGTGGGCTTCATGATGTCCGGTAAGCAAAAATCCTACCCAGTTGTTCGGCTGTGAACTTAGCGATTTCAGTTGGCCTCCTTGGGACTGTGGTTGGACCTGTCCTAGGTGGTGTATTGACTCAGTATACAACTTGGAGATGGTGTAAGTAAAAGCCCGAGCGTTACTCGATTGTCTTGACTGACCGCGCGGCAGGCTTCTACATCAACCTTCCGGTGGGTGCAATAGTCGCGCTTTGCCTCGTGCTCATCCATATACCCGACATCAGAGGCGACTCAACCACACGGCCGAAGCACACTTTCAATTCCCTCTTCCATGATCTCGACCTAATTGGCTTCTCCCTTTTCGCCCCTACAGTTACGATGTTTCTTTTGGCACTACAATGGGGCGGCGTATCGTATCCTTGGAAAAGCGCCACAGTCATCGGTCTTTTCTGTGGTGCAGCAGGCCTGTTGGCAGTTTTCCTGGCCTGGGAGCACAAGAAAGGGGATGAAGCAATGATACCACTCGCAATGGTCAGAAAGCGGATTGTATGGAGTGCAGGGTTATCCACTTTCTTTCTCTTTGGAAGCTTGCTTGGACAGGCATACTACCTCTCGATTTACTTCCAGGCTGTGCGAGGCATGTCGCCCAGCTTGAGCGGGGTGTACGCACTTCCTGGAATTTTGAGCCAGGTCGTCTTCGCCGGTATCTCTGGTGTTGGAGGTAAAATTCCCCCTTTCTTTCATACAGCAATGGAAGCTTGTTAATTTTATCCAGTCTCCAAAATCGGGTACTATCTCCCGTTCACAATATTTGGCTCGGCCTTGAACAGCATCGGCACAGGGTTGATGAGTACATTCACACCTACGAGTGCAACAGCCGCATGGGTGTGCTACCAAATAATTAGCGGAGTCGGTCGCGGTTGTGCTTTTCAAATGGTAGGATTACCTCTGACTTTAATCCCATCTTCCCACATCCAGGTTCGCTAACTCGCTTAAAGCCAATGATAGCCGTCCAAAACACCCTGCCAAAAATCGAACACCCAGTCAGCATGTCTATCCTGATGTTCGGTCAATCCATAGGCGGTTCAATTTCTCTCGCCATCGCTCAGGCGGTCTTCAATAGCGGGCTTCAAGGGGCTGTCGAGACGCACGCTCCTAGTGTCAGTTATGTGGAGGTCACGGCTGCAGGTGCGAGGGATTTCAGACACCTCCTCCCGAGCGCTGCTATTCCGGGGGTGATCTTCTCGTATAATGAGGCGGTCGATCATGTCTTTTATTTGATTGCCAGTTTGGCGGCTGTGGGGTTTCTGTTTAGTCTGGGGTTGGGCTGGAAGAGTGTGAAGAAAGTCAAAGAGCCGGATGCGGAGCCCATAGAGGTATGAATAGTTCTCAGTCGGCTCTCAGCTTGTACCATCAGGCTGCAATGAATTAGATCAAATCGCATAGATGGTGTTATCCTTTTGAAACACTGCAATCTGTTTTAAATATATTTATTCAATAGACTTCTTTTCTGTGGCTGGGCAAAACCGTTAGTGGGGTTCGGAGCTGCAAGTCAACTTACCATTTCACCAAATATTGACCACTGGAAATGAGAGGCAAAACTTTTCCCTAGAGTTCATTCACCATTCAGTGTCCTATGGAGTTCTTCGGTAGGGAGTTATGAAGTCCGGAGCAGATATTGCGAGCAGTATTTGAGATGCAGCCCCCACTTAGGTGAGAGATTTGCTTCGGATACGGAGTTCAACCAGCCAACCTCAACCACGACTACACCATGTATGACCTAATACTTCTATAAAAGAAATAGGGAATTTTTGATTCTAAAGGAGCTCCGAGATATGTAGGTCTGTAGTTCTTGGATCTGGTCAAGTGTTCTCCTCCACCCCACTCTCCACCTTGTAATCTACTGTTTCCCGCACTAAGCGGGCCAAGGGGCCATTGCAGATTTTCTTTTCGTTATTCCTTCGCAAGTGATGTAACAGTTATTTTTACGTTTTTGCATGCGTTTCATAGGTCCGCTGTCCGTGTTGTGAAGCGACTTCGGCTGGAACAGCGAGGTATAAGGTGCTGGTCAATCACCTATCCCACTCTCTTCGTCAGGATTATTATTACCACTCGCCATGACAGAGAAAATAACTCAAGCTTCCATTGCAAATGAGCCTACGCCAGTACTCTCAACACCTCAACCAGATGTGGAAGTTGACATCCCACCTGATGGAGGTTACGGATGGGTCCAAGTCGGCGTAGGCTTCACCATCAACGCCTTCACCTGGGGCCAAACAGCCGTAAGAACCCCATCCCCTCAACCAAACCTTTCTCTAACGAAGTCAAAGTCATACTCTATATACCTCGCCCATTACCTCTCCCACAACATGTTCAGCTCCGCAACATCCATCGACTACGCCTTCATCGGCGGCATCCAATTCGCCGTCTCTCTCCTCATAGCACCCCTCGTAACAATCCTCACCCGCAAACTCAGCACCCAACTACCAATGCTCATCGGCATCATCCTTCAAACAATCGGTTTCATCTCCGCCTCGTACGCCACACAAATATGGCATCTCTACCTCACCCAAGGCCTCCTCATCGGTCTTGGTCTCGGCTTCATCTTCGTCCCGTCCACCCCCGTCATTTCTCAATGGTTCTCCCAGAAGCGCAGTCTCGCACTCGGGATCAGTTCTGCCGGCTCAGGGGTAGGTGGGTTGATATTCTCTTTCGGTATCCAAGCCATCATCGACGATCTCTCTCTCGCCTGGGCATTCAGAATAACAGCCATCGTATCGGGAGTCATGAATCTCCTCGCGGTAGCATTAATCAGGAATATAAACTCCTCAGTCAAACCCCCACAGTTGGGGTTTGATACGAAACTAGATTGATGGGTTAACAACGCAGACTCTGCTCCGTTGGAGAAAGGAAGAAGAAAGATGGAGAGTTCGGGGAACGGAAAAGGCAGCTTAGAGGCGAACATAAAATTCAGGACACCCATTTTAAAACATAATGGAGCTCAAATAGAGACCAAAAAGGTTTTACCGCCATCTTATACCAATAAAACAACCAATCACTTGAATGATCGGATTTCAACTCTCCTTCACCTTGGTGGCGTCTACCTCAACAAACAATTCATGCTCGATGACGCCGATATCGATATCAACCTTGCCCTTCCGTACCATTTCCACATCGGGGACATTGGAGTGTTTCTCTCCCTCAAAGATCGCGTCGATTTCTTCAAGTGTCTTCTCTTTTGTCTCAACCCAGAAGACAGCCTTGGTGCACCAACGTCAGTTCTATAGGGCCAACTAGTTTGGGGGAGGTAAGACGTACAATTAGAATCACAATCACGATATCCCATGATCCATTAACCATGTACATCTTCCACCCAATATTATTCAGTCCGATTGGCATGATGAAGACAAACACAAGCCTAGATATATTCAGCTTCTCTCCCGCATAGGTTTATCAAAGTATTGAACTTACGCGAAAGCATTCAGAGCAAATGACGAGAACGCCAAACCATTAGCGCGAATTGAATAATTCATCACCTCGGGTGGATAGAGGTACAAAAGCGGCGTCCAAGCAATGGAGTAAAACCCTTGGAAGAGGAACATTACAGCCACATCGCCGTAGACAAGGCTCTGAGATGAATTGTCTGGATCGTCTGCGTATATCTTAGATAAACCACCAATGATGAATAGACAGATGACGAGAAGGCATTCCAACAAAATGGCTGTAGATTTGCGACCCCATTTCGCAAGGAGGTGAGCAAGGTGGTCATTAAGTCAGTTTAGTTAAGCTCTCTTATTAAGTTGGCTCAAATATCGTAATCAATCAGTTGTTAAACCTAACCCTAATAAGTCAGCTGTAATATAGTCAACTTAACTAGACTATTAGTTAAGAGGTATTTATTTGTTTATTTTGGAGTGAGTTTTGATGAGGCAGTACTATTTATTTTGGGGTGGTGCTGGGCTTCGCTTAGCCTTAAATAAAGGCCTCTGATTGGCTGAAATGGCCAAAATTAGCGCTTGAGGCCACCCGGGATTATTCAAACCCAACTTTACGATGCAGCCCTTTGCTAAATCACTTAAACACAGCAAATATGGCCTTCTCGCACGCCTCCCTTATGCGCATTGAAGATAACGATGATAAACCTTCGCCGGTGCCTTTTGTGGCGAGTAACAATACGTTGATTAATCCTTTTTAAGCTATGATGGCCCTTAAATCGTTAAGGCAAAAGCCTATCCTTCGTGATTGCTGTTTCCGTTCTAAACCTACCTATAGCAAATGTTATGATTTAAATAAGCCTTTTAACTTAAACAACTATAAAGAATACTTTTCTTACGACTTTAGAGAGCTTTTATTTAATAACCAAAGTGTTTAGGTTACTAAGTTGCTTATAAGCTTTATTATTTAAAGTGGCACAAAACAAAAGCTTTGTTAATGAGTTTAAAAAGTAGGATATCACCTTAAAGACATAATTAAAGTTGCTAATAACTTCATTTAGTGCTGCAAGCTTTATAGGAAATCTTTATGTAATTTGCAAAACTAAAGCTAATATTTATAAGTTATCACAATGTTAAATTTTTTAAGAATTGGGATTTCCACTTTAATGCGAATATATTAAGCAATGCTAAACGCTATATGCAGGAAATACACATGCTTAACGCAGGAGGAGATACTTGAAGAGTAAAACTTTTAAAACTTGCGCGCCTTTAAGCTTTAAGTGTTATTAATGAAAGTTACACTAAAGTAATACCTTTTTGTTAACAAGAGTTTATAAACGCATTTCTTAAATGAATTATTTGCGATAATGTTAAGCATTGCAAAGCTACGTTAAAACAACTACAAAGATGCTTTAAAATAGCTAATATAAATGTGACGATTGGAAGCGCCCAGAGCCTCATTTCCGGCATCTTGGCTTAGCCGAGCTTATCGAGATTGAACGACCTCATGGCGTCCCTTTGTATATAGAGACCTACGCTCCTGACCTTCTTTCCTTCGTAGTTATAGATTCTAAGGTAGTCTTGTTATCTTCACAGAACTCTTGTTGTAATGTGAGGCCGCAGTCACACGTGATTGCTGTCTTTCTAGAGCAAGCGTCACAATAAATGTAAAGAAAATATTCACTACTTCGCACGTTATAATTAAGAATTAGATTTATGCTCTCTTTCGTTATATGAAGCCTTAAATTCTTAAAGAGATACGCAATACTAAATTGAAGATAATTATTACGTTTAACGACTGGGGATTTAAACAAAAAAAGCTTAGTGTGCTTGGTGTTGTTGTTTACTTTATTAATAATAAGTACGAGTTTTGTACGTGTCTTATTAGTCTCCTAAAGCTGCTAAGACATAAAAAAACAGATATTGATATGTTTTTTATTATTGCATTTCCTAACAATTCCTTTGTTTTTTGCTAATTATATTAAACTAATGCTTTATTTTTTTCCCTTTCTTTGAACGTTATGAAATTACCTTTGCAAACCTAAGTTACTTTGTTTTTAATAATACTATAAATAACGATACTATACTCGCTAAGCTTGCAAAGGTTATGAAATTTGACTTAAAGGAGAAGAGATTACGTTATATGTGTGACGCGCTGCTGGCTTTGGCACCCTCATGTCCACCGCCCAGCCGCATCCAATTTATATGGCTCCACAGCTAATCTGCGATGCACCGGGATCAACGCCATGAGGCGGGATTAGCCGAGGTGAAGTCAGCTAAAGCCGCTGCCTCTTTGTATTTAATTACCTTCTTTTCTTTACCTTCTTAACTTAATAATTATTAATTTTAAGTTAATGCTTGGTATTATTATATATTTCCCTTGTGTTAATATGTAAGGCTTTAGCTACACGTAATTATTGTCTTTTTAAGGCAAGCGTTACATTATTAATAACTTTTTCTACACCATTTAGGAAAATAGTAAATATTCCCTAATCTTAATTTTCTTATAAGTGGCCACGGCTTAAAAGCTCAAATACAAGAAAGGCCTATACTAAGCTTAGCAACAGCTTAATAAATGGCATTAAAATCCCCTTTAAAATCCCCCTCTTTGGTATTAACACGCCGATCTAATAAACCCCTCTTTTCCAGTTTTCTCTTTTCAGCACAACTATACAAGCCAAAGGTAGTCTCTTTAGTCGTACCAACTGAAGACACCTATATGTTGTTCTCCTTATCCTCGATTTTACGGCCTTTGATGCTAAGTTGAGACCCTCTCGTCTTTGGACCTAGCTTTAGCAGGGTTCAAAACACATTTACACGCAGTTTTATTGCAAATAGCCAAGAGAAAACGAAATTAGTAACTAAAGAAGAGCTACGTGCAGCGTTAAATATGCTTGCATAGTAGTCGGCATAAATGCGACTTATGCAAAACTAAATTAATTAACTATTTGCTTTTTTAATTACTTCAAGACTCTTAGTTAAATTTGTAACCTTTAAAGAAAACAATTCTTATTCCTTAATAAAAAACACTCTTAAGGCTTATAAACGAAATAGCAAAGGGAGAACAACTTATAATATAAGTGCACTTGCCCCCGGCGGCTCGCTTAATAATAATAATAACAATAAGGGAAACTCAAATTGCCTATTATACCGCAACCCCCCCTCTTATTGCCGCTTCTTTTCTTTCTTTGGCTTATTTTAAATGTTAATTGCCTTGCAAATTAAAAAGATTCTTAACTTTTACAATAAACTTTTTAATAGTATTAATTATAGCCTACGGTTATGAGAAGTTCAAATTCAAAACACTATGCATTGGTACAATTAATACTTTCTTAATAATAATTATAAGAAGAACTAAGTACTAACACAAATAAAAGAAATAGTTTATATATTCTTAAAGCCATTTTTTTTGTTTCTTATGCTTAATAATAATAGCAACCTTTAAAATGCGCTTAATTTAATTACATAAGTAGTCACTTTTTTAACTAATCCTTATAAGCAACAAATAGCACGCAACTAATACTTTGCATTAAAAATAAAAACCGCAAAAGAAACCTTTTAGGAATTTTACTATTAATTTAAAACTTTTACTAATTAAGGTAGCGTAACTAATAAGTTTATCTTTAAAATGAACTTACAAAATAAGCTCTCATTTTGCTTACGCAAGCAATTGTTTCATAAGTATAAGAGAGTTAAAACTTTGAAAGAGTATATGAAAGCAATTTAAGCTAAGAACTAAAAACAGCACGTAAAGAGTATTATTTATACTAGTTGTTTCGACTTCTTTACAATAAGTATAAATACCAACTCTCGTCGTTAGTAATAAACTAATAGCAAAACAAATTGCATACTAACCCTAATTAAAAAGCTAGTAGTTGTTTTTGTATTTTAATAGCGTTTAATTAGTATAATACCAACCTAATACTTTTCTACACAAGTTAATACAATTCATGCTCAAACACTAATAAATACCCCTTAGCATTTTTCTTAGCAACTTCAAAATCGTGGCTATACTCCTCGCTTAAGCAAAATAGAAATAAACAACAACAAAGGCTTTATATTTAATAGCCAAGCTGCAAATAACAACAACAACTTGCCAATAAAAAACCCTACTTTATAAGCAAAAGACTTAGCCTAAGCAAAGGCTCCTTTCTAAGCATAATATAAGATATACAATATTTTAACCTTACAAAGCTTCTTAGTAAACCAGCACTTACTACTTGCATTGCTTTTTCTAAGAATAGCCTTATGTATAAGTTGCTTGCACTTTTTAATTTTGAAGTTAATAGTTATTATTTTATTAACCACTTTCTTTTGAAATTTCTTTTTTTCTTCTTAAAACCTTTAATTTACTTATTGCCTTTACCTATTCTTATCAAAGGATTTAATAGTAAAGCTAGCCAAATCATTAGCCACTACACCACATTAAATTTAATAGTTAATAAGCATTTGCAATTATTTACTTTTTTCTTAATTACTCACTTGGGAAACCATAGAGTAATTATTAGGAAATTATGACTAAAGCATCACGAAGTGCTTTTAAATGCCGCTAAACAACAACTCATTTGGCCTTCAAACTACCCCCTAATAACTAACTATAATAAGTTAATTAAAATCCAAGACTTACACTTATACAAGATTTACCAACGTTACTAGCGCAATGCCAAGTGTAGAGACGCTAAATTGCGTGAATTTTAAAGCCGCTATAATTCTCAACTTTTAAAGTTAATCTTAATAGTTAACCCTTTACTTTTAAACTTTACACTAAGTGTAAATACCTTAAATTCTTATTTCTTGTTTTAAGTAATAATTATAAAGAATACATTAGCGTGTATTATAAAAAGTAATATTACTTAACCTTATTGCAATATTACAAGCTTAAAATAATGTTTTAAAATATATAATAACTTCTCATTTTTTCTCTTAATAACCTTAAAACTATACGTTTTAGCTAATAAGCATTACCCCTAATTAACTATTAATACTAGTACTATTATTAAACCTATCTTTATTGTTAATTCTTTGCTTACTACAAACTTGCCCTAATTTGCTTTCTTTATGCGTAAAACGCATGCTAAGAACCATGCCAATTTACTTTAAAGTATACAAATGCAACTTTCTTTTGCACACAAGTTAACTACAAATAATCCCCTTTCTTCTAAAGTATGCTTTTTAGCAACACAAAAGGCTTCTTATAAAAAAGCTTTTTTACGTTTTACTATTAATATTTTTTTAATTAGCGCCGTAGTATTTTAATAACTAAGTAAGCAAAAGTTTAAAAATAAGATATTTGTAGTTACACTTTAAGAAATTAATACTTTAATTAATTAAAGAAACTAAAAGCAAAAGAAAATCGCTACCATTATAACTTTAACTATTAAATTTACTTATTATTATCAATTAGTCGCGTAATTTGCACTTTTCATTTAAGAGCTAAACGCTGAACCAATAATTCCCCCAAAATACGCTAATTATAGCTACGTATTCTCTAAGGCAAAAAGTAATATTCTCCCCCTTTATCGCTTATGTAACGCTTGCCCTAGAAAAACGACAATCACGTGTGGCTGAAGCCTTACATATCAACACAAGAGGAATATATAACGATACTAAGCATCAACTTAGAATCAATAACTACGAAGTTAAGAAGATAAAGGAAAGAAGGTAATTAAATATAAAAAGGCAGCGGCTTTAGCTGACCTCACCTCGGCTAATCCCGCCTTATGGCATCGATTTTGGTACATCGCAGATTAGCTGTGGAGCCATATAAATTAAATGCGGCTGAGCGGTGGACATAAGAGTGCCAAAGCCAGCAGCGCGTTACACTACCTCTCCCTCTTGAAAAAGCTTGCCCTTAAGCATTGGTTCATTTTCTTATTATTATTAAGGTCCTCGTAGTTGTTTACGCCATTTTCCCATGCCTTAATTCATTAAGGTAGCTTTGCAAGGAGTTTTACTTGCTCTTAGTGGTTAAAATGAAAGTCCTTGATTTTATGTAAAGTATATTTTAAATTAAAGGTATTATATTATTTTAAATTAATATTATAATTAAATTAAGTAATACAATAAGAAAGCGTTTTGCCTTGCTTATAATAAGCAAGCACTTTTTTCAAGTCTCATTTATTATTGCTTGTAATATTAATTGGCGAAGAAGCGTCTTGCACTTGGCCTAGCAAAGAGTCGTTTGAGTCCTTTCGCAGCTTACTAACTAAGAAAACATTATAAACCTTCATATTAGCTGGCAATTTCAAGCGATATAAGCTACTAATTTTCTTAAGTACTTTAAAAGGCTTATTAGTTGATATATTTAATTTCTTAAATAAATAAAGTGTTTTGAAGTAGCGCATATTTAACCAAACTAAGTTATTTACATTAAAGTTAATATCGCAACAAAAAGCGTTATAAAATCAGGTCATTTTTACTTAGGCCTTAGTAAGTTTTAACTAAGTCATATTTTATGCTTTTTTATGGCGTTAGGCGTAGTTTATAACTTATTATGTATTTAACTTATTAGTAAGTATTGCTAAGTTTGGTAAGTTGATTTTCTAATCTCAATTTATGCGTAAGGCGTAACTGTAAACTACTTTAAAAGAAGTGAGTTCTCCCTAAGAATCGTGTGAAAGAGAGAGCTAAGCGTAATTCATGATAAGAAGGTACTTTAATTAATTGTTTTAATAGTATGCAATAAAAAGTTTAAGTTGTCTTTACAAGTATTAATTGTAAACTTTAGTTTGGTCGTTTGTTTAAGAATAATTGGTAGTAAAAAGCTGTCTTTTAGTTCCAAGGACTTTACAAAGAGCATTTCAAAACCTAAAGACAAATTAAGGTCTTCTATTAAAAGTAATAGTAAAAAAGGCGCCAAAGTAATAATATATATAATACATATACATAGTAATTAGCTTTTAGGTATTAGTGGTTTTTTAACAAGAGATGCTAACTACTTACTTACTAAAGCAATTAATAAAAACAAAAACATTATTAAATTCATGCTTGTTCTTATTAAATGTGTAGTAGTTTATTATAATATGCTTTCATAAGCAAAACAAAACGAGAAGGAAATAAAGAAATTTAAGCTTCTTATTTCAAGGCACTTAAATTCGTTGGTATGTATAATAGTTGTGGTAATATTACTGTGGCGAGGACAGCCACTGGTTTCTTTTGTCACATGACTGCGCCGGTTCTTCGCACATAAAAGAAGCTAACACTTGATTTCAAAACATTAAGAACACAACACTAAATATATTTTATTTATTAAAACCTTTTCTCTTTTCTTTTTTATTAATTTGTACTTTTTAAATATGTAATATTTTTAAATTTAATTAATTTATTGTTTACAAACCCTAAATTTTCCTTTAGTGGCTTGCTACATACTATTCTTTTATTGTGTGATTTATTGGGCTTTATTTCTCTCACATATTTTTGGTAATCTACGCAAGAAGTGAGTTACTATTGAAGAAGAAACTAGGTAAGTATAATAGTAAGGCCCCTGTGTGCTAACTTATATAAGGAGAGTTAGGAAAAACGACAAATATTTAAACTAAGGGAGTTATTTAGTTAGTTATCTTTTAGCCCTTAAGGCAAAACAACGAACATAAAGAATACGAAGCTTTGACCTAGGGAAAATGAAGACTACTAAGGAACCAGGGAAAGCTACAAAGTGAGAGCACTTGTAGTATTAGAAAATTTATTTTCCTTAGGCTATTGTTTTAATTTCGTTGTTCCAAAACACGATACCTGGCTACTTTGCACTAGTTTCCATTTTTAGCAAAGATTTTAGTATTTCTAAATGTAATTAGCATTATTTAAACGCTAGGAGAAGTCAAGACTCCACAGCGGAACTGAAACTGATGTATTAGAGGCTTAAGTGGAGTATAGGCGAGCTTGTATTTTGAAGTATTTATCAAGACATGGAACTTCTAGGCTAGTTTGAAGCTTAGGTGGCTTACGCTAAATATTAATCTTCTTATTTTGTTTTCTTATTATATTACTTTTATTATTTTTTGTAATTTTCGCGTACAAGCCCCAAGCTTTAGGGCGTGTTTATTTTGGTTTAGTAATTATTAGTATTAGCTAGGGAGCATAGTTTGAATCTTTGCTAAAGATTATTAATACTTATCTTGCTTTAGGGTAAGCAAAAGCTTGTATACTTTTTGTTTTAGGAAAAAAGATTTCTTTTATATTTCTTTGGTAATTAATGCATCGCATTTGTAGTTACTTTTTTATATTTTAATTAACAATACTATTAACTTACCTTACTACGATTTTCCTACGACAACGCACAATGTTAAACAACGAAAACATTAACTATGGCTACGGCAACCCTTAGATAAGTGAATTTAGTAACATTGCAATGCCCCTTAGCTTTGTTTTAATAAAAGCACTTTCTTTATTTAAACTTAAAATTACTACTAAGCCAAGCATTAATACTTTTACATCTCTTAAGGATACTACTTTTTAAATCTTCAAGACTTTTTAAAAGAGGAATAAGAAAAAGAGAAAGAGAAAGCAAAAGACCAGTGGCTTTAATTTTATTAACCTCACAAAGCTACCCTAATACTTTAGTCCTACCTTTACTATAAACAACTTAAAGAACCTAAAAATTTATCTCAGTTAGTTTATACTTATCACCGGAACTTTAAATGCCTTTATTTTCAACGAAATTAATATTAGCAACTACTTTCAAATCTTTAATTAATACTTCACAGCTTATATAATTACTAATAATCAAGTTAAAAAGGAATGAGTAGCTGAGTACGCTACTTAAGCTTATGCATAAACCATTTGGAAGCTTTCAGGCTTCAAAGAGGGTAGCTATACTAGCTTCAAGAATACTGTGATTTTGGAGTATTAGCGTGATAATACAAAGCGTCGCCTACATACTAATGGTTACCTTAACCAACTTGAGCATGACTTTAAGGCTCTTGTAAGGAACGGCGAGCTTATTCTTAAACAATACCGCGACTTTCTTTGAGCATTTAAAGAAGTTGCTATTAATTGTATTAACCGTGGCAACCTTACTAACAAACAAGCCTTTGTGAGATTCATCTTCTTTTTTCCTTAAAATCTACGAACTAAAGCTATATAAGCTGCTTTTAAGAATAGTAGTATTTTAAATGTTAATAATATAAACCTATTTGGAAAAGTCTACTTTGCTATAGAGGCCCACCTTAACTCCGAGAGAGAGCTAAGCGCCATTGCCGAAGAGCAAGGCATTACCGGCCTAGTATAAAGCAACGCTAATAGTGCTAACTTGTTCGCCGAGTACTTTATACCTTAATTAACAACCTATGCTATTCCGCCTTGTAATAGTGGATTAGCACCTCGGCACTAGTTTGACTTTACTAATTATAGGAATAACTTAGCATAAGATGAGATTTTTAAGGCACTAAAGCAATAAAACGAGGAGCTATTTGCATTTAATTTTCTTTCTACTTTGGAAAAAGTTGCTAGAAACTTAAGTAAGGTTAACACAAGAAATTTGAATTTTATTACCAAAAGATTAAAATACATAAGGATTCTCGAAGTAGTAGTTCAAAAAGCCTCTAATACCAACTTCACTGCTAAGGTTAATATGTTTATGTTCTTTAAAAAGGCTCAAAAGTAAGCTGCAATTGATTACAATGTAGCAAATTCGAATTCCTTAAGATA
Organism: Cadophora sp. M221; assembly: GCA_017366145.1. Classification (NCBI taxonomy): domain Eukaryota; kingdom Fungi; phylum Ascomycota; class Leotiomycetes; order Helotiales; family Ploettnerulaceae; genus Cadophora; species Cadophora sp. M221. Next base: position 92,189 of record JAFJYG010000030.1, on the reverse strand, counting down.
CAATAAACATACTAAGAATAATCATAATTACCGCTAGTGCATAAATTAACATTAGCCAAGCATAAGACCTTAAGAATATTATAATTACATGAACTAATACTACAATTATAAGAAATAAATTAGTCTTAGTATTATTCACAAAGCTAATAATACTAACTATATTTGCATTAGCTTATAGCAAGAGAAAAAGAAGTTATATCTTGTTTAGTTTTCTACGAACAAAAGGTCTAAAAGGCATTACATCTTAACGCAAGTTTTAAACACCTTATACAACCCTAACCCTAAACGTTAAGCCAAAGTAGTTAAAAAACTCCTTAAAGCAAGAAAAGAAGCTGCGCTTACTAAGGAGAAAGGAAATAAAAAAACATAATCATTAACTATTTTTACTATAAGTTATATTAAGCTTATTAAAGAACTTATAAGAAACTTTAACTTAAATATTATTAGTTAATAAGATTGCACTAAATACTAATTAGCACAAATCCAAAATTTGCTAACGTATAACACAAATAATACTAATTCTAAAGCTATAATAGCTTCGATTAAAACCAAGCAACGAAAGAGAGCACTTAAATAAAAGCCGTATAAGACTTCAAATAAGCTTTAAGAGAAAATCAAGTCTCAATTTACCTATGGCAAACCAAAGGTACCTCGCAATATTAAAGAACTAATTAAGTTTGCTAATACTATGAACATTAACAGCCTAGTAAAGACTAGAATAACACTGCAATAAATTCTAGCTTGTAATAAGTTAAAAGTCTTTGATTTAAGCACGAAAACAACAATTAATACAGCACTAAAAACATCTTTTAAAACATTATTTGCTAGTGGTATAGCGGGAAAGTAATCTTCAAAATCTAAGGCATTAATAGCACCATTGGCTATCCCTAGACTTGTATTTCGTTTGGCGTTTTCTTAAAGTTCTCGTATGCAAGAGGCATTGACTTAAAATAATTATAAACTTAATAATATCTTAAATAAATTACTTTAAGAAATTAATGCTCTAATTAATTAAAAAAGCTAAGAGCAAGAGAAAGTCATTGCTATTATAGCTTTGACTATTAATTTTACTTATTATTATTAATTAGCTGCGCAATTTGCACTTTTTATTTAAGAGCTAAACGCTGAACTAATAATTCCCCTAAAATACGCTAATTACAACTACGTATTCTCTAAGGCAAAAAGTAATATTCTTCCTCCTCACCGCTTATACGATCATAAGATTAAGCTAAAAGAAAAGGGCAAGAAAGCACTTAAGTATTTGCCGCTGTATAAGATATTCGCGGTAAAACTTGAAGTTATTAAGCAATATATTACTAATAACCTCAACAAAGAATTCATTAAGTCTTTGCAAGCATCATATGCTGCTTTCATTTTTTTTATTAAGAAGCCTAACGGCTTATTACGGCTGTGTATTGATTTCCAAGTATTAAATACTTTTACTTATAAAGACTAATATCTTTTATTTTTAATTGATGAGATGTTAGCTTGCATAGCTAATGCTTGCATTTTTACCAAACTAAATATTTGTTAAGCTTTTCACTAAATTCAAATGAACTTAGTATTAAAAGAGTACATAACCTTTTGTACAAGATATGGCGCATATAAGTGCAAAGTTTTTTTATTTGGGTTAATTAATGGCCTTGCAACTTATTAGCGCTATATGAATAATATTTTCTTTAATTACCTTAATGATTTTTGTATAGCGTACTTAAATAATATTCTTATATACTTTAAAAACCCTTTGCAATACTAACTTCATGTTAAAAAGATGCTTTAACGCTTTAATAACGCTAGGTTGCAAGTTAACTTAAAGAAGTGTAAGTTTAGAGTTATAAGCACTAAGTACTTGAGATTTATTATTTTGACCTTTAAATTAAAGGTTAACTTAAAGAAAATCATTATAATTAGCTAATAAAACTACCTTAGCTTAATTAAAGGCGTGCAATTGTTTCTAAGATTTTGCAATTTTTATTAAAGGTTTATTTGCAATTATAGTATTATAGCGAAACTTTTTATTTAGCTCACTAAGAATAATGTTTTCTTCCGCTTTATCGTAGAGTGCGCAAATGCCTTTGATTTTTTAAAATATACTCTTATGTTTGTACTTTTTTTATGGTACTACTAATAAAACTTGTCTTACCTCTTAAAAACAAATGCTAATAATAGTATTATTATAAGAGTTCTTTTATAATAGTATGCAAAGGACTAATTTCTTATTGCTTTTTTTTTTAAAAACTATGCTTTTCGCTAAGCTTAACTACGCTATTTACAACAAAAAGATGCTAGTAATTATTAAATTCTTTAGGCATTAAAAAGCAAAGCTTGCAAGGGCTTCTTATTAAATTTGTATTATTACGAATTATAAGGCTTTGAAATACTTTATAACTTTTAAGTAGCTAAATGCAAGGTAAGCCTAATAAGCTAAACTTTTAGCAAATTACAATTTTATAATTACTTATAAACTAGGTGTTTATAACTCTTTAGTTGATGCCCTCTTGCGCAAGCCAAATAAATTAGACCTGCAAAACTTAGCAAAGAAGACACAGCGCTTGCAGCAACTTCTTAGCCAAGGACAAGTTGACCTTGACTTGCTATTGCAAGAAATCCAAGAGCCAAATGACTTTAACGCTTTAGTGGCTAACTTAAATGCTAATGCCCTGCTCCTTGCTTTCTTTATTGTACAGTATATATTGGAAGCAAATTGTACGGCTTAATTCCTACAAGCTTTGCGCAAGTAAGTTTTGTTTAATAAGCTAAAGAAACTCTATATGAAAGCCGATTTATTATTATACAATGGTCGCCTTTTGATTCCAAATGTTAATTATTTTTATACTCTTATAATTAAAGAGGTTTATAATTAAGCAACAATTGCATATTCTAGTGCTAAGAAGACGATTTAATTGCTTTCTTCTTAGTATTAGTGGCACGAGATAATATTAATAGTTTAGTAATGTGAGAGAAATAAAGCCTAATAAACCATACAATAAGAGGGTAGTATGTAGCGAGTCATTGGAGAAGAATCTAAGGTTTGTAAATAATAAATTAATTAAATCTAAAGATATCACATATCTAAAGAGTACAAATTAGTAAAAAAAAGAAAGAAAAAGATTTTAATAAATAGAATATATTTGATGTTGTGTTCTTGATGTTTTGAAATTAAGTGTTGGCTTCTTTTATGTGCAAAGGACTAGCGTAGTCATGTGACAAAAGAAACCAATGGCTATTCTTGCCATATGCATTCCCCTCTTTAAAGACTTTACTTGTTCTTAAGCAATATATATCAAAAAGAAGTAAATAACTAATTAAAGCGTTTCAAATTATTAGCAAGATACTATGCAGCTGATGCATGTAAAGTCCCGTGATAATTAACTTGTTACCTTTAAAGCAAACAATCGTTTCGCTTAGTATCTTCCTGCCCCCCTACATAAGGCTGGCTTCTCTCCACTAACTTTTCAACTTTAACTTTTTAATTACAATACCTCTTTTCTTCATATTAATTTAGCTCTATTATACTTCAACACGTTGTACCTCTTTGCTCTTCTTCTTTTATTATACTAAAGTATTTTTTTTTTCTATTTCACCGCAATAAAGCTTCTTAAAAAGCAAACAACTTTCTTATACTTGCTTTCTTCTTATTAAGTAATAACTTTAATATAACACTTGCGTTAATTTATATGTAGCCTCTTCTTAGCTTTTTACACCTTAATTTTCAAATAACAACTTTAGCATGAAGTTAAGTCGCTTCAACGTAATAAGTTAATCTTTCATAGTATCATTTGAACTCTATTAACTTGTTGTAAACCTTTAAGAAAAGTTTTTCTTATTATTAGTCACCTTAAAAGTGCTATTAAAATTAGTTTGCTTTATCTTAGCTTAAGTGCTCTTTAGCTTTAACACCAAAGGATAATATTATAAAGGTTTTAACGTGTTTTAATATTATAAGTTATGCTTCATTTTTTTCTTTATACTTAACTAGCTATTCACAAATTTTACTAATACCTTTCCTATGGTAATTTAAAGTATTTTCACACTTCTTAATTTTTAACTTGTGTTTTAAAAAGTAATTAAAGTAAACTTCAAGACTTCACCTTAATGTTATTAAAGCTAAGTATTAAACTATTTAACTTTTTTGTAGCATTAGTACTTATATTTTCTTCATAAGTTAAGGAAATAATAATATTTATTTTTTTTAGGCTTATAAACCTAATGAGAATTATAAGCAATTTTGTTTAATACTCATATTAAATTGCACTTCTTGGGTTTAGAATATGCGTATCGCGCCGTACTAATCTTCCCCTGAAAATAAGTTACTAAGTAGCTTTTAAGTCTCTTCATAAATGCGTTTATATTAAACCTATGCAAGTTACACTACTAAAGATAAGTAATATTATTTCGCTAGTTTTTTATTAATTAATTAGTTAAATGAGGTAAAGGTTGGATTTACTAACTTCAAAGATTTATAACAAAAAGCCGAGAGAAATGAGTAAACTAATAGTCGTAATGCGTTAAGCAAAGCTAAAAGGCTACAATAAGTTCTTGGTTCTTTGTGTAGTAGAAATGGCTCCCTTAATATATAGGTTGCCTTGTATTTAATGCTAATAGTGGCCTCTTTAAAAACAACTAAGCATGGAATAGCATATTGTGGAGACTTAATAGCTAAAGTTTCTTGGAATAATGATTCAACAATAGCAAAGGTTTTTTAACTACTTTAGTTCTTTAATAAGAATTAAAGAACTTGTTACTAGTCTTAAGGCTAAAGCTTAATTTAACTCCTAGCCAATTGCTCTATGAGTGTTAACTTTGTTTCTATTCATTTTACCTAATAATACTTCTCGAAATAATGTAGTAGGTGTTGAGGAAGGTTTCATGAGAACCCCTGGGGCGGCTTTGCAAAGCTACTTAAAGACTTAATTGATTTTGGTACTTTTTATTAAACCTAGCTAAAAGTTGAGGGTTGTTGGAATTTTTGTTGCTTTAGCGATATTAATGCAATGCTTGAAATAGCGGCATTCTTGCTTGCAAGTTTGTTATAATTAAAGAACTATTATATTATACTTAAAATATTATTCATAATTTGCCGTTTCTTATCAACACTTAAGTTGCAAAGTATACTATCTCTTGTTTAATAGCACTAGTGAAAAGCAAGCAAAAGCTTTTATTCTTGCTTTAATAAAAGCAAGGTATTGGTGTATAAGTAAAAGAGGCCCAGACTTGGCAAGTAAGAGACTTTGAATAAAGCTAATTGAGGTAGCCAACTAACACTTAGTCCCTAAAAAGTTCAAACAGTTAGAAGTTGTCGGCCAATGGCATGCTTAGATTTCTAGCACGTGGGGTTGGTGTCACGGTTCGAGGAATCACGTGGGTCTTGGCCCTGAGGCTCGGCAGCTTGGTCTGCACAGAGAAGCCAAGATCAGGTCACGTGGGGGATCCCTGAAGCCCAGGGATCCCTCGTGAGGTCTAGGGATTTAGGGATCCTAGGGATCCAGGGATCCTATTGAAATATAGTTTTATATAAACACAGTAGTTTCTTAGGTAGTAAAGCTTTGTGCTTAAATTTAAATAACAAGTTTATCTTACAATTTACTACTACTTGTAACGCCTTTATTCCTATAAAGAACCAAACTGTTTTGTGAATATACTTCATTACTAATATTAACTTAACGAGCTTGTACGCATAGTACTCGCGAATAGCAGGAACGTTACACTTTAAGCACCTCACTTAAAGTATCACCACTCGATATGTTCACCAAAGGAGAACCCTTTGTAAAGCCGAACGAGAAGGTCACCACGCTAGTAGCCGAAGTCAAAAAAACTCTTAATAATCCCAAAGTTAATCCCCCGAACAACTTTCACAGCGATTAAGGCAAGCTAAGGCAATTCATTTTGCAATACAACATGTACCTAGCCTTCAACAACGACAAGTTTTAAGAACAAAAGCTGCTAAAGGTCTTATAAATAGCCTTGTTCCTAAGGGGTGCCGCCGCTTATTAGATTAAGCTAGCCCTAATTAACTATCTCAAAAACCAAGCAGCAGCCGGAAACTATACCTTAGCCATGGCAGAAAAGAGCAAGGTCATTTTCAGAACTCCAATTAAATTCGCAACCGCCATAAAAGTCATATTTGAAGACCTTAATGAAGTCAAGCAGGCTAAGAAGCATTTACTAGAAATGACTTAAAAGAGTAATATTCACAATTACACAGTTAAATTCCAATGCTACGCAATGAGGTTAGAGTAAACGAACGGAGCATTGAAAGCTTAGTACTACCAAGGCCTTAAGAACAACATCAAGAACAAAGTCTTCCGTGCGCTAAAAACAACTACTTTAAACATATTAATTAAAATCGCAATTGAGATTAATAATCGCATTAAAAAAAGATAGTGAGAGCGAGGAGGTTACTTCGCCCTTGTTCAGTTTCGCAAGCCGCAGTTTCCCCAGCATCATGGGAAGAGGCAAAGCTCTTATTAGCCCAGCGGTGGGAAAAGGGACAACTAAGGAAATCGTCAAATAAACGAGGCTAAAAGAAACAAAAGTAAACAAACAAAGAAACAAAAGAAAAAGCGAGAACAGCGCGAAAAGAGTTTATGCTATAATTATAGCAAATCGAAACACCTCGCCCGAGACTACTCTCAAAAGAAATCAGGCGGGACGCCTTGTCACCAGGTGGGACTAGCCGAGCGAGAACCCGAGTATCAAGAGGCCGCAGCCGCTAAATGAGATTCGCAGGTGACTCTCTGCAATAAAGACCATGCGGGACCCTTTAACGAGGAATAGGCCCTCGACAATGAAGCTGTTAGGTCATTGGACCTAGAGCAAGAGAGTCAGGTCCTCCGGTATGGGGATGTAGACGATCATAGCTATGACTCCTTACCATCTCTAAACGAGATTTGGACTCTCAGCAGCTTCGCCAATAGCCGATGGGTATGGCACCAAGGGGGGCTACCCCCTAAGGGCAAGCCATACTTCATTGAAGTCAACCGAACTCACGACTGCCCAGAATACCTAAGGAAATGTATTGTTGTTTATTGGGATAGCAAGACTATAGTCTTTTAAGAAAATACTAGGAACATTAAGGTTAGGCCAAAGCGCTATATAACCAACTTGCGAGAAGCAAGGAAACCCTTTGTGCCAAAACCCTTGGATAACTGTCTTTAAGTCAAGAATACGTGAGAAGTTCTTTAAGAAGACACAAATAAGCACTACTAAAGAAAAAGGCAATAGCCTTACAAACCACCATTAAATTAATATTTAAAAGTTAACAAGATTTAAGAACCGGCAGTTTTCAAATTGAAAACGCTTTACACCTTAATTAGCTGCAATAATGAATTACGACGCTAGTTGAATGAAACTATAAGAAAAATTATTGAAGAATAACGACAATGTGCTATGGTAGCACTAAGACGCTTGGAGCTAGTGGCAACGGGAGAGGCAGATTAGCTGATTTTCACCGTTTTCCTAGCCGGCATCGAAATAAAGGCATTGGTTGACTTAAGAGCTATGGGACGCTTCATGAACCTTGCCTTTGTTAAAAAGTGGAACATTACTATTGTTTGGAACCCTAAGCCATACCAATTTGCACTACTTAATGAAAAGAATGCAAGAGAGAATGATTAAGTTTGCAAAAGAATTAATAAGATTATTATGCAAGTAAAAAACCACCAGAAGGTGCTTTACTTTAACATTGTACCTATTAAGAGACACAATATAGTGTTAAGAACCTTGTAATTACATAGCCACAACCCCAGCATAAATTGGGTAATTAGAATGGTTAGGTTTGATAATTATTGCTGCAAACGCAGTTGACTTACTAATGGAAAAGAGGCTAGCGCCGCCTCCTTAAGAATAACGCTAATGAACTTCAGCCAAATGAGTTGAACTCCTAGTTAGCCGGAGACTAGGAATTAACTTAATTAGTTAGTTGATATATAAAAACAGCTGCTCGTATTATATAAGAAGTACGCAAAAATGTTTAAGAATCTCTAAGACATAAGAGCCCTACCAAAACATTAGCCATAAGACTACGAAATTAACTTTAAGAAAGGATTTGTACTTATTACAAAAAAGCTTTGCTACTAAAGCTACGCTATCACGAGGACGCTTGAGAAATAGTGTGAGCAGGGTGTAAAAAAGGGGTGTGTAACGTTCCTGCTGTTCGCGGGTACTGTGCGTACAGGCTCGTTGGGTTGGTATTAGCGATGAAGTATATTCACAAGACGGTTTGGTTCTCTATAAGAATAGAGGCGTTACAAGCAGTGGTAAACGGTAGGGTAAACTTGCTATTTGAATTTGAGCACGAAGCTCTACTACCTAGGAAACTATTCTACTTATATAGAACCTAACAAAATCGAGACCCCCTAGGACCTAGCAGGTCCTGGACCTAGTAGGTTCTCCAGGGTCCATCACGTGCCCTTGTCTTGGCTTCTCTGTGCAGCGAAGCTGCCGAGCCTCAAGGCCAAGACTCACGTGATGCCCAGATTGTAATACTATTTCCCTTCCGTTGTTAGCGTGTTCCTACGCTTAAGTATGCCAAAGGAAATATCGACGATGGCCTACGGCTGTCTTCTTTTTTTATTATGCCACTCGAATGTTCCAAGAAATATCGTGAACATATTAAGTTGTTCTTATTAATCGAATCCCAAGGAATCGTAATGGCTTGTTGTTCTTATTGTGAGCGCAATGCTTGCAAGTGTATTGTGTTAAAAGGAAATTTTGCTCGTTGTAGTGAGTGCGTTCGTCGCGGCCAAAAGTGCGATGTTCAGGGTTTCTCGTCTTTGGACCTGGCGAGTGTGCTTCGGGAGCAGGACCGCTTTGATCAAGAGGAAATGGAGACGACAGCCAAGCTGTTACGTCTGCAGAAGCAGAAGCGCTTTCTTCGTGAGCGGGCTTTTGAATTGTTGCGTTGTGGGCTGAAAACCCTAGACGAGCTGGACGAAGCGGAGGCGCAGGAGAAGGAAGAAAAGGAGAAGAGGAAGGTGGATAAGGCCCAGCAGACCGCTGAGCTGGCGGGCGCCGAGCGCCCTAATAACCCCGTCGACCCCTCGTTCGATACGCTGGCCGACCTCCCCTTCAACTTCTTAGACCCGCTTTGGGCAGATCTGGATTTTGTTGATGAAAATTAGCAAGCTTCTTGGGGTAGTTAAGAGCTGACTTAAATTCCCATGTGTTCTTGAATGAAAGGTAGTTTAATCACTTCACCAAGTATTTAACTTGCCTTCCAAAGTACTAACAGTTTAATAGTTCCTTAATATCATACTCTACAAGTAGGTTGACTAGTTTAGCAATTGTCTTTAGGGCTAGTGGTGCTCTTAGTGGTGCTTTCTTTAGTAATAATATATGAAACACGAGAAATATTTTTTTTATTATCGCGAGTAGCTAGAGCTTATAATTTAGTAGTTCTTTAGTTTTTTTAATTTTGAAAGGTTTTAGTTTCTTGTGGTTTAGTTTATTGCTTAATTGCTTTGTATTGATATTTTTTTGCAAAAAATAAACTTTATCTTTCTCTTATAGTATTGGCTTTTAATTATGTGCCTTGTTATAGTAGTGCGCATTTCTTTTTGCTACGAATTGTAATTCCTAAAACAGTTTTTGGTGAAGTTTCTTAATATTTTAGACTTGAATGCGCGCTGCATCGTTGTTTACTTTTGTATCCACTGGTTCCTTATAAGCTAATGGCTTATAATTATAGTTGGCAAAGAAAGGTGTGACCTTAGTGGTCTCCGTGGACGAGCTATTATAGGCAAACTTGGCCAATGGCAGGAGTCCTACTTAGTTATTTTGGCGATAATTAATGTAGTAATGCAAGTATGCTTTAATAACTTAGTTTATTTGCTTATTTCCTCCATTAATTTAAGAATAAAAAGCAGTTGATAGCTTTCATTTAGTTCCTAGGAAGGCAGTTAAGGCTTTTTAGAATTTTAATGTAAACAACTTGTCTTTATCTAATACGATTTCTTTAGGCATATTATGCTTGGATACTACCTTCTTAAGGTAAACTTGTGCTAGGTCTTTAGCCGTAAGGGTTTGCTTGACTGGTACGAGGGTTATGTACTTGGTAAGTCTCTTTATAATAACCAGTATTATGTTATAGTTGACTCCCGTGGCTAAGTCCTTTAATAGTGGTAGTAGTCTTATGAAGTCTCATGATATAAATTTCTAAGGTTCGAGTGGTATGAGTACTGTAATCATTTGCTCATAAGATGTGTGCTAGGTAGGCTTATTTCTAATGCAAGCATTACAGTTTTTAACTACTTTCTTAACTACGCCACGGAGTCTCTTACTTTAGTAGTCCCTTGAAATCTTGAGGTACGTTCTACGTATCTTTTAGTGTTTATGCGCGAGAAGCTTATATTGCTTCTTAACGTACGCTTTGGCTAGGCTAGGCGGAAGCTATACTTTTCCATTAACGCGCATGATTTCGTTTTTAACAATGTTTTGTTGAATCGGTTTCTTGGTTTGATTTAGCGACAACCTGTCCTTTTACTGAGTAGCTCTTAAAGTATTGTGCTAAGGTTTTTCCAAAACTAGTTCAATTGCTACTACTTCTTGTACATTAAGTACTATGTCCCTATTATCAAGTAGTTTCAATAGGGCGATCTCTTCGTAAACCTTATTGTCTTTATAACCTAGCAACCTGCTTAGCGCATTGGCGCGAGCGTTGTCTTTCCCTTGGATATACTTAATAATTAGGTCAAATGAGGCAAGTTCCTTAGCCTACTTAGCCAACCTTTAATTATTAAGGACCTTAGTAGTAGTAAAGGTACGAAGATTTATGTGGTTGGTGTGAATAATAACTAGGAATTTGGCTCTTTGCAAATAGGTCTTTTAATGCTTGAGTACTTTAATAATAGCTATAAGCTTTTTCTTATAAATATTATAATTTTGCTTGGTTGGGGACATCTTCTTAGAGTAGTACGCTACCGGGTGTAGTCGTCCCTTCTTGTCCCACTGCAAGTGTGCTGCGCCGGTGCAAGTGTTAGAGGCGTTGGTCTCGACGACGCTTTCCACTTCTTCATTGAAGCTGCGAAGTATTGGCTCTTTGATGAATTCCGTCTTAATTCGTTGAAAGGCTTTCTTACACTTGCTATCCTAGTTAAAAGGCATTTCTTTCTAGGTTAAATTAGTAAGAGGTTTTGCAATCTTTAAATAGCCTTAAATAAACTATTAGTAAAAGTTAGTAAATCTTAAATAAGATTGTATGTTCTTTATGTTTTTTAGCGACTTTTATTTACGTACGGCTTTGATTTTCTTGGGATTAATGCTTATCTCTTTTAGGCGTATAACATAACTTAGGAAGATGACTTGCTTAACTAAGAATTAGTACTTTGATAACTTTAGTTGAAAGTCCACTTTTATTAGTGCCCTCATGACTTATTAGACGTGTTCCTTATGCTACTTGGGATACTTTGAGAATACTAAGATATTGTTTAAGTAATATATGATTATTATCCTAATGTAGTTTCTTAGGATCTTATTATTTTGTCTTTAGTAAGTAGCGGGTGCGTTCGTAAGTTCAAACGGTATAATTGTATGTTCCCACAAGCTTAAAGGCAAGATGATGGCTATCTTTTATTTATGTTTTTTTTTGATTTGGATTAAATTGAATGCATTGCGCTAATTAAGCTTGGTGTATATTTGTGCCCTAGCTAACCTATCCCGCAGGTATTGCGCATTTGGTAAAGAGTATACATTTCTTATCGTTTTATTGTTAATTATGCGAAAGTCGCTACAAGGTCTTTCCTTTAGGTCTCCCAGTTTCTTAGCGACCAGTATGTTAATGGCGCAAAGCGATTTTGACTTTTAAAGCCATCTCTTTTTTACCCCCTGCCTACACTATTCCTCAAGCGTCCTCGTGGTGGCGTAGCTTTGGTAGCGAAGTTTTTTTGCAATAAGTACAAATTCTTCTTTAAAATTGATCTCGTGGTCTTATAACTAATGTTTTAGTAAGGCCTTTATATCTTGGGAGTTCTTAAATATTCTTGCGTACTTTTTGTATGGTGCGGGCAGCTATTCCCGTATATTAACCAACTAATTGAGTTGACTCTTGGCCTCCGGTTGGCTGGGAGTCCGACTCGTTTGACTGGAGTCCGTCGGCGTCATGTTTAAGGAGGCGGCGCTAGCCTCTCTATCGCCGGAAAGTCAACTGCGTCTGTAGCGACAGTTGTTGAACCTGACCGTTTTAATTACCTAATTTATACTGGGATTGTGGCTGTGCAATTATAAGGTTTTTAATACTACATCGTGTTGTTTAATGGGCATAATGTTAAAGTAGAGCACCTTTTGGTGGTCTCCTACTTACATAGTAATTCTATTAGTTCTCTTGCAAACCTAACCGTTCTCTTTTGTATTTTTCCCGTCGAGCAGTGCAAATTGGTATGGCTTAGGGTTCCGAACAATGGAAATGTTCCACTTTTTGGCAAAGGCTGGGTTCATGAAGTGTCCCATGGCCCTTGAGTCCACCAATGCCTTTGTCTCGATGCCGGCTAGGGAGACGGTGAGGATCAGCTGATTTGTCTCCCCTATTGCCGCTAGCTCCAGGCGTCCTGGTGCTATAGTAGCACTACGTCGTTGCTTTTTAATGATCTTTTCAGTGGTTTCATTTAACTAGCGTTGTAACTTGTTGTTATAGCTAATTAGGATGTAAAGTGTTTCCAACTCAAAAACTGCTGTTCCCTAAATCTCGTTGACTTTTATACGATGGAATAGTATTAGTTCGTGGGACTATTGTTTTCTTTTTTAAAAGCGCTTACTCATGCCTTCTTAGAGAATTTTCCACGTATCTTTAACTTAAAGATAGTTATTTAATGGTTTTGGCACAAAGGGTGCCTTGGTTTTACGCATATTGGCTACATAGCGCTTTGGCCTTGCTTCAATGTTTCTAGTGTTTTCCTGGAAAACTATGGTTTTAACGTTTCGATAGACGACAACACACTCTTTCTAGTACTTAAGGCAGTTATAAGTCCGGTTAACTTCGATGAAGTATGGCTTGCCTCTAGGGAGCAGCCCCCCTTAGTGCCATACCCGTCGGCTATTAGCGAAGCTGCTGAGAGTCCAAATCTCGTTTAGAAATAGCAAGTGATTATAATTATAATTGTTCACATCTTCATATCGGAGGACCTAACTCTCTTGCTCCAGGTTCAATGACTTGACTGCTTCGTTGTTGAGGGCCCATTCCTCGCTAGAGGGTCCCGCATAGTCTTTATCGCAGAGAGTCACCTGCAAATCTCATTTGGCAATAGCGGCCTCTCGATATTTGGGGTCTTATTTAATTAGTTTTACTTAGCGGCAAGGCGTTTCTCCCGATTTCTTTTAAGAGTAGTCCCGGGCAAGGTGTCCTGATTTGCCGCAATTGTAGCACAAACCTTTCTCGCGCCATTCTCGCTTTTCCTTTTGTTTCTTTGTTTGTCTACTTTCGCCCCTCTTGGCTTCATTTATTTGGTAGTCTCCCTAGTTGTTCCTTTTCCCGCCGCTAAGCTGATGAAAGCCCTGTTTCTTCCCATGACGTTGGGGAAACTGCGGCTTTCGGAACTAAACAGGGGCAAAGTAACCCCCTTGCTCGCACTATCGTTCCTTAATACGATTATCAATTTCAATCGCGATCTTAATCAAGGCGTTCAAAGTAGTCGTCTTCGGTGCCCGGGAAACTTCGTCCTTAATATTGTCCTTAAGGCCCTAGTAGTACTAGGCTCTCAATACTCCATTCGTTCATTTCAACCTCATTGCGTAGCGTTGAAATTCGACCGTGTAGTTATGGACATTGCTCTTCTAAGTCATCCTTAGCAGGTGCTTTTTTGCTTGCTCGACTTCGTCGAGGTCGCCGAAGATGGCCCTTATGGCGGTCGAAAATCCGGTAGAAGTCCTAAAAATGACTTTGCTTTTCTCCGTCATGGCTATGGAACAGGCTCCGCTTAACGCTCGATTTTAAAGGTAGTCCGTTAAAGCTAGCTCAATCCAATGGGCTGCGGCACCCCTTAGGAACGAGGCCATCCACAAAACCTTTAGTAACTCTTGCCCTTGAAACTTGTCATTATTAAAGGCTAGGTACATGTTGCATTAAAAAATAAACTACCCAAGCTTACCTCGATCGCCGTGAAAGTTGTCCGGGGGGTTGACTTTGGGGCTGTCAGTAGCCTTTTTGACCTTGGTCGCCAGGGTGGTGGCCTTGTTATCTGTCTTCGTAAAGGGCTCTCCCTTGATAGACATATCAAGTGGTAATACTTCAAGCGGAGTACTCAAAGTGTAACGTTCCTACTGTTCGCGGGTACTATGCGTACAAGCTCATTGGGTTGGTATTAGCAATGAAGTATATTCACAAGACGATTTGGTTCTTTATAAGAATAAAGGCGTTACAAGCAGTGGTAAACAGTAGGGTAAACTTGCTATTTGAATTTAAGCACGAAGCTCTACTACCTAGGAAACTATTCTACTTATATAAAACCTAACAAAATCGAGACCCCCTAGGACCTAGCAGGTCCTGGACTTAGTAGGTCCTCCAGGGTCCATCACGTGCCCTTGTCTTGGCTTCTCTGTGCAGCGAAGCTGCCGAGCCTCAGGGCCGAGACTCACGTGATGCCCAGATTGTGACAGGGTGGCTTCGAAAGTCAAAATCGCCTTGCGTTGTTAATATGCTAGTTGCTAAAAAACCAAGAGACCCAAAGGGGAAACTTTGTAGTGACTTTTGCATAATTAACAATGAAACAATAAGAAATGTATACCCTTTGCCAAATGCGCAATACTTGCGGGACAAGATAGTCAGGGCATAGATATATACTAAACTTAATTAGCGCAATGCCTTTAATTTAATTCGAATTAAAAAAGAACATAAATAAAAGATAGCTATTATCTTGCCTTTAGGCTTGTGAGAACACACAGTTATGCCGTTTGGACTTACAAACGCACTCACCACTTGCTAAAGACAAAATAATAAGATCCTAAGGAATTATATTAGGGTAACGATTATATATTACTTAAATAATATCTTGGTATTCTTGGAGTATCTCAAGCAATATAAGGAATACGTTCAACAGGTCATGGGAGCACTGATGAAAGTGGACTCTCGATTGAAGCTGTCAAAATGCCAATTCTTGGTTAGACAAGTCACCTTCCTAGGCTACATTATACGCCTAAGAGAAATAAGTATTAATCCCAAAAAGATTAAAGCCGTACGCAAATAAGAGTCGCCAAAAAATATTAAGAATATATAATCTTATTTAAGATTTGCTAACTTTTGCTAATAATTTATTTAAGGCTACTTAAAGATCGCAGAACTTTTTATTAACTTAACTTGAAAAGAAGTGCTTTTTAATTGGGACGACAAGTGTAAGAAAGCCTTTTAATGAATTAAGACGGAATTCGTTAAGGAGCCGATACTTCGCAGCTTTAACGAAGAAGTAAAAAGCGTTGTCGAGACCAACGCTTTTAATACCTGCACTGGCGCAGCACACTTGCAGCGGGATAAGGAGAAACGACTACACTTAGTAGTGTACTACTCTAAGAAGATGTCCCTAGCTAAGCAGAATTATAATATTTATAAGAAAAAGCTTATGATTATTATTAAAGCACTTAAGCATTGGAAAATCTACTTGCAAGAAGCCAAATTTCTAGTTATTATTTATACTAATTATATAAATCTTCGTACTTTTACTACTACTAAGGTTCTTAATAATTAAAGGTTGGCTAAATGGGCTAAAGAACTTGCCTTATTTAACCTAGTTATTAAGTATGTCTAAGGGAAGAACAACGCTTGCGCCAATGCGCTAAGCAGGTTGCCAAGCTATAAAAATGATAAGGTTTATAAAAAAACTACCTTGCTAAAACTACTTGACAACGGGGACATGGTACTTAACGTACGAAAAGCAGCAGCAATTAAACCAGTTTTGAAAGGACCCTAGCACGACACCCTGAAAGCTGCCTAGCAGAAGGACAGGCTATTGCTGAATCAAACTAAGAAACCAATTTGATAGAACATTATTAAAAACAATATTATGCGCGTTAACGGAAAAGTATGGCTTTCGCTTAGTTTAACCAAAGCATACATTAAGAAGCAACATAAGCTTTTCGCGCATAAGCACCAGGGGATACGTAGGATGTACCTTAAGATTTCAAGGGACTACTAGAGCAAAGAACTTCACGGCGTAGTTAAGAGAGTGGTTAAAAACTGTAATGCTTGCATTAGGAATAAGCCTACTTAATACGCACTTTATAAGCAAATAATCACAATACTTATATTACTTAAATCTTAAAAATTCATATCTTAGGACTTTATAAGGCTATTGCTATTATTAAAGGACTTAGCCACGAGAGTTAGCTATAACATAATACTGGTTATTATGAAGAGGCTTACTAAGTACATGATCTTAGTACTAATCAAATAAACTCTTACGGCCAAAGACTTAGTACAAGTTTACCTTAAGGAGATAGTATTTAAGCATGGGATGCTCGAAGAAATTGTATTAAATAAAAATAAGTTGTTCACATCAAAATTCTGAAAAGCTTTGATTGCTTTCCTGAGAGCCAAATAAAAGCTATTAATTGCTTTTTACTCTTAAACTAATAAAGGGAATAAGCAAATAAATTAAGTTATTAAAGTATACTTATGTTGCTACATTAACTATTGATAAAATAACTAGGTAGGATTCTTGCCACTGGTTGAATTTGCTTATAATAACTTGTTCACGAAGACCACCAGGGTCACGCCTTTCTTTACTAACTATGGTTATAAGCCGCTAGCTTATAAGAAACTAGTGGATACAAAAGTAAACAATAATGTAGCGCGCATTTAAGTTTAAAATATTAAGGAACTTTACTAAAAATTGTTTTAAGAATTACAATTCATAGCGGAAAAAAACGCACACTATTATAACAAGGCACATAGTTAAAAGCCAACGCTATAAAAGAGAAATAGGGTTTATCTTTTGCAAAAAAACATTAATACAAAGCGATTAAGCAATAAACTAAATTATAAGAAGTTGGGACTTTTTAAAATTAAGAAAGTTAAAGGACTATTAAATTATGAGCTTTAGCTACTCGCGACAATGAAAAAGATATTTCTCATATTTCACATATTATTGCTAGAGAAAGCATTACTAAGAGCACCATTAGCCCTAAAGATAATCGTTGAATTAATTAACCTACTTATAAAGTATAATATTAAAGAATTATTAAACTATTAGTATTTTGAAAAACAAATCAAGTACTTAGTGAAATAATTAAACTACTTTTTATCTAAGAACACTTGGAAATTTAAGTTAACTTTTAACTGCCTTAAGAAGCTTACTAATTTCTATTAGAAAAACCCAAACCTGCTTAAAAGAAATCCTTAAGGTCAAAAGGGAAATCATTAAACAAGGGGAAACCGGGGTCATTAGGACGCTTAGCGCTTGCCAACTTAAGGCTTGGGGAGAAAGAGCACTTGAATTCAAAGGCAAGCAACTAGTGGGTTGAAAAGGAACCCTTTGGTTTAGGAGAAGAAGTAAGCAAACGAAAGCAAGCCGGCATTTTGCTAAAAAAAAACCAATAAATAAGACAATTTGCAAACAACTCGCAATACCCAAAAGAGTCACAATTTCATTTTGCTTGTATGCACTTAGAACACCGTTTGAATTGCGACAGGTTTAAATAACAAATACGCAAGCGGCCCCGATAGTAAGAATAACACTTTGCGCAACGCGCCACGCCCTTGATGCGCAGGGCCAGGGCAATCTGTTGCTTCTTTTTCTTTTGCGCCACGCCAGGCGTTGAGCGGCGAAGGTTCGTTAAAGGCATAATAAATGCAAAAGAGGACTGTTGGTAGTTGTCGATATTTCCTTGTCTTACTTAAGGAGCGTAGGGACACGCTAGCGACGGAAGGGGGATAGTGTTACGATTCGAGGAATCACGTGGGTCTTGGCCTTGAGGCTTGGCAGCTTGGTTTGCATAGAGAAGCCAAGATCAGGTCACGTGGGGGATCCCTAGAGCCCAGGGATCTCTTGTAAGGTTTAGGGATTTAGGGATCCTAGGAATCTAAGGATCTCATTAAAATATAATTTTATATAAACATAGTAGTTTCCTAGGTAGTAAAGCTTCGTGCTTAAATTTAAATAGCAAGTTTACTTTATAATTTACTACTGCTTGTAACGCCTCTATTCCTATAGAGAACCGAATTGTCTTGTGAATATACTTTATCGCTGATACCAACCCGACGAGCCTGTACGCACAGTACCCGCGAACAGCAGGAACGTTACAATTGGCTCGTGAGTTGTTGGCTTTAGGATTTAGAGAGCACGGCTTTAAATTTAAAGCGTATTATTGGTTCTTCGCTGAGAGATTTCTTAGATTTTTGCTTATCTTATATAAATCATACGATTTGCTTACCAGTTTAAGGCTAGTTTATTAATAGTGCTCTTAGTGTTGGTTTTTATAGATTACTATGCCCTACATCGTTTGCTTTACGCAGTTGAGATTAGTGGCTTTATTTGGGAGGCGTATAACGGCAAGATTAGCTTGGTTTTATTTACTTGGTCCTAAAAACCCCCGGTGCTTATGGCTTAGTCTTAGAAATAATAAACTTGCTTTATTGTTTTCTCTCTTTTTATTAATTGCCAAGAGTTGGCGCCTAAGTATATTGTGTTTATATTCTTCGAGGTGTTTAGTACATTAGACTCGAATTTCTGGCCTAAGTCATAAGTTTAACTTGCTGTTTTGGAATTTAGTTTTGCGAATTAAGCCTAATAATTGGCTTATTTAAACAAAGTTACTTTTTGCCGCTTGGAATATCGCCGGCTTGATAATAGCAATCTTGTTTTAAACTTGTTGTATATTTGCATGCGGTAAGTAGTTTATAAGAGCGCTGGTTTTTTATTAAGTTTTGCTCCGAGAGATAAGTGTTCTTATGGCGCAAAGCTAATGTTTTCTTTAACCTACTCAAGGCTATATAAGCTTTCTTTTATATGTGATATAATGCTAAGGTGTTTTAAATTGTAGTTTTTGGTAATGTAAAGTTGTTTTAGTAATTATTTTGATATGCGGCAGTATATTGTTCTCCTCTTTAAAGACTAGGGGTGCGTTCTCGTATCAGCTCTTCAACACCAAAGCCTCAACATCAAAGTATTAGCTTTAAGTTTCGTATTCCGATAGTTGCTCGTAGAAGCGAGTAAGAGTTATTAAGGCCAGGTTTATATAGCTAATAAAGTGCTATTGGCGGCTTTAGCGTGTAGAGAATGTTGAGTGTGCATATTTACTCCGAGTTAAACACTACTTGGTACTCGCTGCATTATTGTTAAGATAGCTCAAGAACCCTCACCACTATTCCATTGTTCCTAATACGCTATACAATTAGGACTTTAAGGTTCTCTAAGAATTCGAGGTTGCTAAGGCAATGTATATTAATATCTAGTTTAAGGTGTAGTAAAGTTATACTATTATCGTTGTTTAAAGCATTTTTTACTTTATTGTTATTATTATAAATAAAGTTGTTTCTTTTATGGAAAAGTTTGAGCTTATTGCTAGCAAAGGTTTGTTTAAGCTAAGGGCTATTATCGCCAAGTTTCTTGAGTTTGTAATAGCCTTTGTTGGTGTAGGTTTTAGTAATCTCGTAAGAACTTAACCACCTAAAGTCAAGTGCTTGGTTTGAGGACATATTATTCTCCCATACTAAGTCTTAGCAAAGCACCAAATCTTTCTTTTTGAATAGTCTTTTTCGTATGTCGTGTTTAAAATTAAAGGCTTCCTTGCCCTCTTAACGACGTCGAGTTTTCCTAAATATAGCTTCATTAATGTGTTCTTATCTCATTTAAAACTGTGTGGCCCTAAGTTATAATAACTTTAATTGGTTACAAACCTCTTTAGTGAATAATGTTCTCTACGTAGGGTTTTTTATTTTAATAAGTAAAATTGCTTCTTTGCTATACATCATATAAAATAGTGTGTAACCAGTTGAACTATGCATAGTAGTTTTATTAATAAATAATACTGTGAAAAGGTTATCAGTTTAGTAGCCTTTTATTTTTAATAAAGCGTTTTTAATAGGTTTATAGCCTTATTTGATTATTTCGTTGACTCTGGCGTTATATATCAAAATCTTAATTCGCTTAACCTTCATTTTGTTAAGTAGCTTAAGGACTTTACTTATGTTTTTTATTTCTTTGTTAATAATAAGTCTTTAAAATAAGCTATGGCGACAAATAATGTCTTTTTAAATGAAGTTAGTTATATTCTTAGTGCTTTTAATACCAAGAGCTTTAGCTTCAACTCATCTACTTATATTGTTTCTTGTAATAATAAGATAGCCTTTTTCTTTGTGTGGTGGTATATAAGTAATATTTAATGCCTACTTTTTTATGAGTTTATTTAATGCAGTGAAGTAGAGAGACTTCTTAAGACGTTTTACTAATTAAAATTAACAATTTTTGCATATTTAAACGTATTTTATATAATTAGTAAATAATTCTTTCCAAAAGTATCATGTAATAATGCAATGGTAAGTGCTTTTTCTCTCTTTGTAACCAAAATTATTATAATAGCTTTAAAGTATAATTTCCTTTTTCTTATTAGTATTAATAATAAGCTTAATAGTAAAACCTTTTGCAAGGAGCCTTCAAATTTAGCGACTATGCACACCATAGTTTAATGCTTTACGTTTAAAAACTCGGAACTATTTTCTGGTTATATTTCTAAGGGTCTTAAGCGTCGTTAGGTATTGGGCAATTTATTAGTATTCTTCGTTGTATTTATTAGTTAAAATAAGTAGCCCTTTTTTATTAAAGCTTAAATTATTAAAGAAGTTGAGTTCCTCTTCGTTTCTTAGGTGTTGCACTTTTACTTTTATATTTAGCAAGATGTCGTTTTGTTTGCGCAGTTTAGGGTCTATTATTGCTTCTTTGGATTTTAAATTAATAAGTTTTTTGGCGTTAGATGTTTTCATAAGGTAAATCTTATAAGCTTTCAACTTGAAAAGTATTTAATTCTCATTTGTATTACTCTCTTTTGGTGTGTTGTTAATATGCCTTGGCCTTCTAAAAAGCTAATCAACAATAACGTGTATTAAGCCTTTGATATATCAAACTTCGAAATTAAATAGGCGTATTTAAGCAAGCCATTTAGTGAGTAAGGCGCTAGGATAATTATAAGCGGCTTCATTTAGTTGAGCAATTAGGGTGTTAGTATTTGTTTTAATAATAAAGTACACGCCAATAAGCCAAATCTTAAGCTTCTTTAGAATGTAGAGTATGCTTTTGTACTCTCGCTTGGTGGCATTATACTTGGCTTTGGTTTTACTCCAGAATCCACTTTCATACCTTATAGGGCGTATTTTATTTGTTAAAGAGTCTCTTTGGCCAAGGAAATCGCCTTAACTTATGCCACTAGAATCAACACCAATAATTATTTCTTTAGTATCTTCGTTATAATTAATTTGATATAAAACTGGGAATAAACACAACGTGTTTTTAAGGGTTTGCATTACTTTATTGTAAATCTTTAGGTCTTAAAAAAATTTAATACCTTTTCTTAAAAGTGCATATAATAGTTTTGTAATAAGTTAAAAATCCTTAATTTAAATTTAAAAGTAAATAATAAGGCTTAGGAAAGCCTTGATTTTTATTAAGTTACTTAGTGGATTTTAATTCTTAATTTTAATTAAATGTCTTGCTAAAGATTTTCTTTTCTTTAAGTTATACACGTAACTTATAATATTTATATTATTTAAATAAAACTAAGACTTTAAGCCAATAATAGTACTCGCTTTTTTTAAGCATTTTAGTATTTTATTAAGGTTTTGAATATGCTTTAAGACAAATCTTTGAATTTTGGAACAAGCTTCTTTTTAGTTATAATTTGTATATGATCTCTTAACTCCTACATTATTTAAGAACGGCATAGCTACGCTAGGAATTAGCGGCTTTAGTATGCAAGTAATTATTTTAATAAATTAAGTAATAGAATTTGTAGCACCTTGGGGAAGAGTTGTGTTTTTAACTAGGCTTACATTAGGGATATAAAAAGTAGTCATATCTTAACTAAACTTATAAAGATTTTGTTAATTATAGCCGAAATACAAATTAATAAGGCTAGTAATATAGCAATTAGCGAATTCTTTGAAGAACTTATTTACTAAAGGTGGAAAATTGATATCTTTTTGTGTAATAGCATTTAGTATAATAGCTAAGTTAATAAGTTTGTATTTTTCAAATTCCTTTTTTTTTATTAAAAACCAAGCATTTTAATATAAACTCTTAAAAAGCTTAAAAATACTTTTGTTAAAATGCTTTTGCATTATTTTTATAACTTTTAAAACTAAAGCTTATAGTAGCGAAAAATTGGGGGCTTACTAAGCTTTGTGCTTAATAGTTTTAATAACAACTAAGGAAAAAACATCTTCATGGAACTTATTACACTTAGGCTAGTTAAACGCTATGGCTTCTTTTTTATTAATTATTATTTTATTAAAAAAAGCTCTTTCCTTAGGCAAAAGTAGCTTTCCAACGTCAAGCTTAGCTAGCCTTTCTGGCGTAAGTCGAGAATTGCGAAGTATACTAGTGAAGCGTAGTAATAACAAATCTTGATATTTTCTTAACTATTTTTGCTTAGTTTCTTTGTTTTTTGATCTCTTATATTAATCATTTCTCTCTTCCAAGGGATCACTTATTAGGTTGGTTTCGTTGACTAGTTGGATCTTTTTAGCTTTGAATTTATATGCAGTGCCAACTCAAGCTATAGTATTTTAAGTGTTTTAAAAGAGATTCTTAATTAGAAGGTCATTATAATTCTTCGTTTATTCGAAGGTAAGCGTAGCTTTAATTAAATAACTAGCTTTAAAAGCTTTAAAAAAGAATAGTTTCGCAATTAACTTCTTCTTTAAAAATATATTTGAAATTATCTTTAGCCAAAGGTCATTGAGTACTAATTTTAAGACGCAAAACTCTCTTTCTAAGTACTTAATAAGAACAGTATTGCCTTTATTAGCATTACTCAGCACCGCTTTGTCCCCCTCTTCAAAAAGCTTGCCTTCAAGCTTTAGTGGCCAAGGGTTGTATTGTAAGAAGTCGGTTAAGTATTTCAAGGTACCGATAGCAGCGCTCGATGTGCAGTTAGTTATTCTTTTCCCAAGAAGTCCTCTTCTTCGTAGTTGTCTTTAGAGTTTATTTCTTTCAAAAAGATTATGCTTATTCTATTTTTCTTACACATAGCTTTAACGTTTTTAGCGTTTTTCATAGTATCATTTGTTTTAATCGTGGTAATGTTTCTTAATTGCTAATTCCAAAACTAAGTTAGTACAATGCTTTTATTGTAATCTTTAAAGTAGCAAAATAATACTCTAGCTTTGCGGAAAAATAAAAAGCCTAAAATAACCTTTATACTAAGGGCGTTTATAATATAAAATTTATTATTAACAACGTAATTACTTATAGCAATTGTAATATTATTAGCAAAACTAATAAATCGGGACTTTACTCTAGTAATTGTTTTTAAAGCCATGGTTTGACTTTTAGTAATAAGAAGTTCCAAGAGAGTAGCTGCTTTAAGTATTATGCAACTAACTTTGGCTTTAGTGTTAAAAGTAGCTTTAATATTAATGACTTTAGTTTGGCCAAGCATAATAACAATAACCTTTGGTGCTAGCAAGAAGTACAAGTTTCTTGTTTCAAATGTTGTTTTTAATAAAGCTACTTTAGCGTATAATAGTTCTTAAGCGCAAGTGCGTTTTATTGAAAGATTTTCAAAGATGCATTTGCTAAGTAGCATTATAGTTTCAAGTAGTACTATGAGAATTAAACCAAAGATTGAGATAGCGCTAAGTATAAGCTATAGTATTAACTTATTAATAAAAGCTTTTTATTATGTAAACAATTAAAGTCGTTAGCGTCTTTGTTAAGTTTTGAACTTTATTGCAAGTAAATTTCTTAGGATAAAGCTATGAATTGCAATACGCTTTTCCCAATGCTTATACTTTAACTAAAGGCCTTCTCATTTAATCTCCTTAAGTTGTTTTTTATAATTTGCAACTACGCAAGCATTAATAGTATAAAGGTTTGGAAGGGTGTATAAAGTGCCGTGAAGCGGTTTTTAACACACAATAATGTTTTCCCCAATTATTAACTCTAGTTCTTTAAACTCCAAAGTACTCATATTAGCGATTAATTCCTTTTGCATGCGTTAGTTAATTGTTTCGGTAAAAAGGCGAGATGCTTTAAGTAAGTTAATAAGAACTATAATCTTTTTTAATATAAGGTTCTTAAGGAGTTTCTTTTATGCGAGTATAACTACAAATATCTTGTTTTTAAACTTTCGCTTACTTAGTTAGTAAAATACTACGGTGCTAATTAAAAAGATATTAATACTAAGACGTTAAAAAGCTCTCTTATAAAAAGTCTTTTGTATTGCTAAAAAGCATACTTTAAAAGGGAGGAAACTATTTGTAATTAACTCGTGTGCAAGAAAAAGTTGCGTTTGCATGCTTCAAAGTGAATTAGCATGGTCCTTAGCATGTGTTTTGCGTATGAAGAAAGCAAATTAAGGCAAGTTCGTAGTAAGCAAAGGGTTAATAATAAAAGTAGATTTAATAGTAGTACTAATATTAATAATTAATTAAAGGCAATACTTTTTACTTAAAACACATAATTTTAAAATTATTAAAAGAAAAAATAAAAAGTTGTTATGTATTTTAAAATATTATTTTAAGCTTATAATATTACAATAAAATTAAGCAATATTACTTTTTGTAATACACGCTAATGTATTTTTTGTGGTTATTACTTAAAATAAGAAATAAAAATCTAAGGTATTTATATTTAATATAAAGTCTAAGAGTAAAGGGTTGGTCATTAAGGTCGACTTTAAAAGTTGGAAATTATGGCGGCTTTAAAATTCACGCAATTTGGCGTCTCTACGCTTGGTATTGCGCTAATAATATTAGTAAATCTTGTGTAAGCGTAGGTCTTGGATTTCAATTAACTTACTATAGCTAGTTATTAGAAGGTAGTTTAAAAGCCAAATGAGTCGTCGTTTAGCAGCATTTAAAAGCACTTCGTAATGCTTTAACTATAACTTCTTAATAATTACTTTATAATTTCCCAAGTGAGTAATTAAGAAAAAAGTAAATAATTATAAACGCTTATTAATTATTAAATTTAATGTGATGTAGTAACTAATAATTCGGTTAGCTTTACTATTAAATTCTTTAATAAAAACAAGTAAGGGCAATAAGTAAATTAAAGATTTTAAGAAGAAAAAAAGAAATTTCAAAAGAAAGTAGTTAATAAAACAATAACTATTAGCTTTAAAATCAAAACGTGCAAGCAACTTGTACGTAAGGCTATTCTTAAAGAAAGCAATGCAAGTAGTAAGTGCTAATTCGCTAAAAAGCTTCGTAAAGTTAAGATATCGCATATCTTGTACTATGCTTAGAAAAAAGTCTTTGCCTAGGCTAGGTTTTTTGCTCGTGGAGTAAGGTTCTCCATTAGCAAATTATTATTATCATTTGCAGCTTAGCAGTCAAATATAAAGCCTTTATTATTATTTATCTTCATTTCGCTTAAGCAAGGGGTATAGCCATGATTTTAAGGTTGCTAAGAAAAATACCGAGAGGCATTTGTTGGTGTTTGAGCACGAGTTATATTGGCTCATGCAAAAGAGTATTAGGTTGATACTATACCAGCTAAATACTATTAAGACACAAAAACAATTGCTAACTTTTTAATTAAAATTAGTATGCAATTTGTTTTGCTATTAATTTATTACTAATAATAAAAGTTGGTATTTATACTTATTATAAAGGGGTTGAAATAATTAGCGTAAATAGTGCTCTTCATGTGCTATTCTTAGTTCTTAGCTTGAATTGCTTTCACATACTCTTTTAAAGTCTTAGCTTTCTTATACTTATGAAACAATTGCTTGCGTAGGCGGAGTAAGAGCTTATTTTATAAGTTCATTTTAAGAATAAACTTATTAGTTACACTACCCTGGCTAGTAAAAGTCTTAAACTAATAATAAAATTCTCAAAAGATTTCTTTTACGGCTTTTATTTTTAACGTAAAGTATTAATTGCGTACTATTTATTACTTATAAAAATTAATTAAAAAAGTAACTACCTGTGTAATTAAATCAAGCGTATTTTAAAAGTTACTATTATTATTAAGTATAAAAAATAAAAAGAATGGCTTTAAGAATATGCAAGCTATTTCCTTTGTTTATGCTAGTACTTAGTTCTTCTTATGATTATTATTAAAAAAGTATTAATTATATCAACGCATAGTGTTTTGGATTTAAACTTCTTATAACTGTGGGCTATAATTAATACCATTAGAAAGTTTGTTGTAAAGATTAAGAATCTTTTTAATTCGCGAGGTAATCAATATTTAAGATAAGCCAAAGAAAAAGAAAAAGCAGCGATAAGAGGGGAGGTTGCGATATAATAGGCGATTTAGGTCTTCTTTATTATTATTATTATTATTAGGCGAGCCACCGGGGGCAAGTGCACTTATACCATAAGTTGTTTTTCCTTTATTATTTTGTTTATAAGCCTTAGGAGTATTCTTTGTTAAGAAACAAGGGTTGTCTTTTTCAAAGGTTATAAATTTAGCTAAGGGTTTTAAAGTGATTAAGAAAGCAAATAGTTAATTAATTTAATTTTGCATAAGTTGCATTTGTGCCAACTATTGTGCAAGCATATTTAATGCTACATGTAGCTTTTCTTTAGCTACTAATTCCGTCTTCTCTTGGTTATTCGCAATAAAACTGCGTGTAGGTGTGTTCTAAACCTTGCTAAAGCTAGGTCCAAAGACGAGAGAGTTTCGACTTAGCGTTGGAGGCCATGGAACCAAGAATAAGAAGAATAATATATTGGCGTCTTTAATTGATACGACTAAAGAGACTACTTTTGGCTTATATAGTCGTACTAAAGAGAGAGAACTAAAAAAAAGGGGTTTATTAAATTGGCGTGTTAATACCAAAAAAGGGGGTTTTAAAGAGGGTTTTAATGCCATTTATTAAGCTATTGCTGAGCTTAGTATAGGCCTTTTTTGTATTTGAGCTTTTAGGTTATGGCCACTTACAAGAGAATTAAGATTAGGGGATATTTACTATTTTCCCAAATGATGTAAAAAGAGTTATTAATAATATAACGCTTGCCTTAAAAAAACAATAATTACGTGTAGCTAAAGCCTCACATATTAACATAAGAAGAATATATAATAATACTAAGCATTAACTTAGAATTAATAACTACAAAGTTAAGAAAATAAAAGAAAAAAGATAACTAAATACAAAAAAGCAGCGGCTCTAGCTAACTTCACCTCGGCTAATCCCGCCTCATGGCGTCGATCCCGGTGCATCGCAGATTAGCTGTGAAGTCATATAAATTGAATGCGGCTAAGCGGTGAACATAAGAGTGCCAAAGCCAGCAGCGCGTCACAGCTTATATAATCATAAGATTGAGCTAAAAGAAAAGAGCGAGAAAGCACTTAAGTATTCGCCGTTGTATAAAATATTCGCAATAAAACTTGAGGCTGTTAAGTAATATATTACCAATAACCTTAACAAAGGATTTATTAAGCCTTCGCAAGTACTATATGCTGCTTTTATTTTCTTTGTTAAGAAGCTTAACGGCTCGTTATGGCTGTGTATTAATTTCCAAGTATTGAATACTTTCACTCGCAAAGACTAATACCTCTTACCTTTAATTAATAAGACGCTAGCTTGCATAGCTAATGCTTGCATTTTTACCAAACTAAATATTCGTTAAGCTTTTCATTAAATCCAAATGAACCTAGTATTAAAAGAGTACACAACCTTTTATATAAGATATAGTGTATATAAATGCAAAGTTCTTTCATTTGAATTAATTAATGGCCTCGCAACTTATTAGCGCTACATAAATAATATTCTTTTTAATTACTTTAATAACTTTTATATAATGTACTTAGATAATATTCTTATATACTTTAAAAACCTCTTACAACATTAACTTCATGTTAAAAAGGTGCTTTAATGTTTTAATAATACTAAGTTGCAAGCTAACCTAAAGAAGTGTAAGTTTAAAGTTATAAACACTAAGTACTTAGGATTTATTATCTTAACCTTTAAACTAAAGGTTAACCTAAAGAAAATTGCTATAATTAGCTAATAAAACTACCCCAGCTTAATTAAAGGCGTATAATTGTTCCTAAGATTTTGCAATTTCTACCAAAGGTTTATTTGCAATTATAGTATTATAGCAAAACCTTTTATTCAACTTACTAAAAACAACGTTTCTTTTCGCTTTATCGCAAAGTGTGCAAATGCCTTTAATTTTTTAAAACATACTTTCACATTTGCACTTCTCTTACGGCACTACTAACAAAACTTACCTTACTTCCTAAAGACAAATGCTAGTAATAGTGTTATTATAAAAGTCCTTTCATAATAGTATGCAAAGAACTAATTTCTTATTACTTTCTTTTTAAAAACTATGCTTTTTACTAAGTTCAACTACGCTATTTATAACAAAAAAATACTAATAATTATTAAATTCTTTAAGCACTAAAAAGCAAAGCTCGCGAAAACCCCTTACCAAATTCGTATTATTACGAATTACAAGGTGTGACGCTTGCCCTAGAAAGACGATAGTTAAGTGTGGCTAAAGCCTTACATATTAACACAAGGGGAATATATAACGATATTAAGCATTAACTTAAAATTAATAACTACAAAGTTAAGAAGGTAAAGGAAAAAAGGTAACTAAATACAAAGAGGCAGCGGCTTTAGCTAACCTTACCTTGGCTAATCCCGCCTTATGGCGTTGATCCCGGTGCATTGCAGATTAGCTGTGAAGCCATATAAATTGAATGCGGCTAGGCGGTGGACATGAGGGTGCCAAAGCCAGCAGCGCGTTACACTACCCCCCCCTCTTAAAAAAGCTCGCCCTCGAGCGTTGGTTTATTTTCCTATTATTATTAAGGTCCTTGTAATTATTTACGCCATTTTTTATGCCTTAATTTATTAAGGTAGCTTTGCAAGGGGTTTTACTTGCTCTTAGTAATTAAAATAAAAGTTCTTAACTTTATGTAAAGTATATTTTAAATTAAAGGCATTATATTATTTTAAATTAATGTTATAATTAAATTAAGTAATACAGTAAGAAAGCATTTTGCTTTGCTTGCGGCAAGCAAGCACTTTTTTTAAGTTTCATTTATTGTTGCTTGTAATATTAATTGGCAAAAAAGCGTCTTGCACTTGGCCTAGCAAAGAGTCGTTTGGGTCCTTCCGCAGCTTGCTAGCTAAAAAGACGTTATAAACCTTTATGCTAGTTGATAGTTTTAGGCAATATAAGCTACTAATTTTCTTAAGTACTTTAAAAGGCCTATTAGTTAGTATATTTAATTTCTTGAATAAATGAAGTATCTTAAAGTAGCGCATATTTAGCTAAACTAAGTTGTTCACGTTAAAGTTAATATCGCGGTGAGAAGCATTGTAAAATCAAGTTATTTTTGCTTGGGCCTTAGTAAGTCCTAATTAAGTCATATCTTATGCTTTTTTGTGGCGTTGGGCGTAGTTTATGACTTATTGTGTATTTAATTTATTAGTAAGTATTGCTAAGTTTAGCAAGTTGATTTTTTAATCTTAATTTGTGCGTGAGGCGTAATTGTGAACTACTTTAAAAGAAGTGAGTTTTCTTAAAGAATCGTGTGGGAAAAAGAGTTAAGCGTAATTCATAGTAGGGAAGTACTTTAACTAATCGTTTTAATAGTATGTAATAAAAGGTTTAAGTTGTTTTTGCAAGTATTAGTTGTAAACTTTAATTTAGCTGTTTATTTAAGAATAATTAGTAGTAGAGAGCTGTCTTTTGGTTTTGAGGACTTTGTAAAAAGCGTTTCAAAATCTAAAGACAAATTAAGGTCCTTTGTTAAAAGTAATAATAAAAGAAGCGCCAAAGTAATAATATATATAGTACATATACATGGTAATTAGCTTTTAGGCATTGGTGGTTTTTTAATAAGAGATACTAATTACTTGCTTGCTAAAGTAGTTAATAAAAACAAGAACATTGTCAAATTCATGCTTGTTCTTGTTAAACGTGCAGTAGTTTATTATAATATACTTCCATGAGCAAGACAAAATGAGAAGAAAATAAAGAAATTTAAGCTTCTTATTTTAAGGCACTTAAATTTGTTAGTATATATAATAGTTGCAATAGTATTACTAAACTATTAATATTATCTCGTGCTACTAGTATTAAAAAGAAAGCAATTAAATCGTTTTCTTAGTACTAAAATATGCGGTTATTGCTTAATTATGAACCTCTTTAATTATAAGAGTGTAAAAGTAATTAACATTTGAAATTAAAAGGTGGCTATTATATAATAATAAATTGGCTTTTATACGAAGTTTTCTTAGCTTATTAAACAAAGCTTGCTTGCGCAAAGCTTGTAGAGATTAAGCCGTACGATTTGCTTCCAATATATGCTGTACAACGAAGAAGGCAGAGAGCAAGGCATTAGCGTTTAAGCTAGCCATTAAAGCGTTAGAGTTATTTGGCTCTTGGATTTCTTGTAATAGCAAGTTAGGGTTGATTTGTCTTTGGCTAAGAAGTTGCTGCAAGCGCTGTGTTTTCTTTACTAAGTTTTGCAGGTTTAATTTATTTGGCTTGCGCAAGAGGGTATTAGCCAAAGGGTTATAAACACTTGGTTTATAAGTAATTATAAAATTGTAGTTTACTAAAAGTTTAGCCTATTAGGCTTGCCTTGCATTTAGCTGCTTAGAAGTTATAAAGTATTTTAAAGCCTTGTAATTTATAATAATATAAATTTAATAAGAGGCCTTTACGAGCTTTGCTTTTTAATGCTTAAAGGATTTAATAATTACTAATATCTTTTTGTTGTGAATAGTATAATTAAGCTTAGTAAAAAGCATAGTTTTTGAAAAAAAAGCAATAAAAAACTAATTCTTTGCATATTATTATGAAAAGACTCTTGTAATAATACTATTACTAGCATTTATTTTTAAGAGGCAAGGCAAGTCTTATT
This sequence comes from Cadophora sp. M221, assembly GCA_017366145.1. Classification (NCBI taxonomy): domain Eukaryota; kingdom Fungi; phylum Ascomycota; class Leotiomycetes; order Helotiales; family Ploettnerulaceae; genus Cadophora; species Cadophora sp. M221. The sequence goes on along the minus strand of JAFJYG010000030.1, from coordinate 61,215 downwards.
AGTAGTACCATAAGAAAAGTGCAAATATGAAAGTATGTTTTAAAAAATTAAAGGCATTTGCGTACTTTGCAATAAAGCGAAAGAAAATATTGTTTTTAATAAGCTAAATAAAAGGTTTTACTATAATATCATAGTCGCAAATAAACCTTTGATAAAAATTACAAAATCTTAAGAATAACTGCACACCTTTAATTAAGCTAAGGTAGTTCTATTGGCTAACTATAGCAATTTTCTTTAGGTCAACTTTTAGTTCAAAGGTTAAGATAATGAATTTCAAGTACTTAATGCTTATAACTTTAAACTCACACTTCTTTAAGTTAGCTTGCAACTTAGTATTATTAAGGCATTAAAGCACCTTTTTAATATAAAGTTGGTGTTGCAAAGGGTCTTTAAAGTATATAAGAATATTATTTAAGTACGCTATATAAAAGTTATTAAGGTAATTAAAAAGAATATTATTTATATAGCGCTAGTAAATTGCAAGGCTATTAGTTAACTCAAATGAAAGAACTTTGCACTTATATGCGTCATATCTTATACGAAAAGTTGTGTACTTTTTTAATACTAAGTTTATTTAAATTTAGTGAAAAGCTTAACGAATATTTAATTTAGTAAAAATGCAAGTATTAATTATATAAATTAGCGTTTTATTAATTAAAGGTAAGAGGTATTAGTTTTTGCAAGTAAAAGTATTTAATACTTAGAAATTAATATACAATTGTAATAAGCCGTTAGGCTTCTTAATAAAGAAAATGAAAGCAGCATATAGTGCTTGCGAAGGCTTAATGAATCCTTTGTTAAGGTTATTAGTGATATATTACTTAACAGCCTTAAGTTTTATTGCGAATATCTTGTATAACGGCAAATACTTAAGTGCTTTCTCGCCCTTTCCTTTTAGCTTAATTTTATAATCGTATGAGTAGTAAGGGGGAAGAATATCACTTTTTGCCTTGGAGAATATGTGGTTGTAAGTAGCGTATTTTGAGGGAATTATTGGTTTAGCGTTTAGCTCTTAAATGAAAAGTGCAAATTGCGCGGCTAACTAACGATAGTGAGTAAGTTTAATAGTATACTTTAAAAGAAAGGAAACTATTTGTAGTTAACTTGTGTGCAAAAGAAAGTTGCATTTGCATGCTTTGAAGTAAATTAGCATGGTTCTTAGCATACGTTTTGCGCATAAAAAAAGCAAATTAAAGCAAGTTTGTAGTAAGCAAAAAGTTAATAATAAAAGTAAGTTTAATAGTAGTACTAGTATTAATAGTTAATTAAAAGCAATGCTTTTTACTTAAAACACATAGTTTTAAGATTATTAAAAAAAAAAAAAAAAGTTGTTATATATTTTGAAATATTATTTTAAGCTTATAACATTATAATAAGATTAAGTAATATTACTCTTTGTAATATATGCTAATGTATTTTTTATAATTATTACTTAAAATAAGAAATAAGAATTTAAAGTATTTATACTTAATGTAAAGTTTTAAAAAGTAAGGGGTTGACCATTAAGATGAACTTTAAAAGTTGAAGATTATAGCGACTTTAAAATTCACGCAATTTGGTGTTTCTACGCTTGGCATTGCGCTAGTAATATTGATAAATCTTGTATAGGCGTAAGTCTTGGATTTTAATTAACTTGCTATAGCTAGTTATTAGGGGGTAGTTCAGAGGCCAAATGAGTCGTTGTTTAGCAGCATTCAAGAGCACTTTGTGATACTTTAGCCATAACCTTCTAATAATTACTTTATGATTTCTTAAATGAGTAATTAAAAAAGAAGTAAATAATTGCAAACGCTTATTAACTATTAAATTTAATGTAGTGTAGTGGCTAATAGTTCAATTAGCTTTATTATCAAATTCTTTAATAAGGACAAGTAAGAGTAATAAGTGAATTAAAGATTTTTAAAAAAAAAAGAGATTTTAAAAAAGAGTAGTTAATAAAATAATAACTATTAGCTTCAAAATTAAGAAGTGCAAGCAACTTGTACGTAAGGCCATTCTTGGAGAAAGCAATGTGAGTGGTAAGTGCTAATTCGCTAAGAAGCTTTGTAAAGTTAAGATGTTGCATATCTTGTACTATGCCTAGGAAAGAGCCTTTGCCTAGGCTAGGTCTTTTGCTTGTGAAGTAGGGTTCTTTATTAGTAAGTTGTTGTTATTATTTGCAGCTTGGCGATTAGATATAAAGCCTTTATTATTGTTTATTTTCATTTCGCTTAAGCGAGGAGTATAACCACGATTCTAAGGTTGCTAAGAAAAATGCCAAGGGGCATTTATTAGTGTTTGGGCACAAGTTGTATTAGCTCGTGTAAAAGAGTATTGAGTTGGTATTATACCAACTAAACGCTATTAAGACATAAAAACAATTGCTAGCTTTTTAATTAGGATTGGTATGCGATTTGTTTCGTTATTGGTTTGTTGCTAACGACGAGAATTGGTATTTATACTTGTTGTAGAGAGGTCGGAACAATTAGCGTAGATAGTGCTCTTTATGTGCTATTCTTGGTTCTTAGCTTAAATTGTTTTCACATACTTTTTTAAAGTCTTAGTTCTTTTGTACTCATGAAATAATTGCTTGCGTAGGCGAGGTGGGAGCTTATCTTGTAAGTTTATTTTAAGAATAAATTTATTAGTTATACTACCTTAGCTAATAAGAGTTCTAAACTAATAATAAAATTCTTAAAAAGGTTTCTTTTGCGGCTTTTATTTTTAACGCAAAGTATTAATTGCATATTATTTATTGCTCGTGAAGGTTAGTTAAAAAAGTAACTACTTATGTAACTAAATTAAGTGCATTTTGGAGATTGCTATTATTATTAAGCATAAGAAATAAAAAAGATAACTTTAAGAATATACAAGCTATTTTCTTTATTTGTACTAGTACTTAGTTTTTTTTATGATTATTATTAAGGAAGTATTAATTATATTAATGCATAGCGTTTTGGATTTAAACTTCTTATAATTGTAGGTTGTAATTAATGCTATTAAAAAGTTTATTATGAAGATTAGAAATCTTCTTAATTTGCAAGGCAGTTGACATTTGGAATAAGCTAAAGAAAAAAGAAGAGCGGCGATAAAGAAGAGGGTTGCGATATAATAAGCGATTTAAGTTTTTCTTATTGTTATTATTATTATTAGGCAAGCCACTAGGGGCAAGTGCACCTATATTATAAGTTGTTTTCTCTTTGCTATTTCGTTTATAAGCCCTAGGAGTGTCCTTTGTTGAGAGACAGGGGTTGTTTTTTTTAAAGATTACAAATTTAACTAAGGGTCTTGAAGTAGTTAAGGGAGCAGACAGCCGGTTGATTTGGTCCTGCATAAGTTGCATTTGTGCCAACTGCTGTGCAAGCATATTTAACGCTGCACGTAGCTCTTCTTTAGCTACTGATTCCGTCTCCTCTTGGCTATTCGCAATAAAACTGCGTGTAGGTGTGTTCTGGACTCTGCTAAAGCTAGGTTTGAAGACGAAAGGGTCTTGACTTGGCGTTAGAGGCCGTGAAACTAAGGATGAGAAGAACAATATATTGGCGTTTTTAATTGGTACAACTAAAAAGACTACCTTTGGCTTATATAGTTGTGCTGGAGGGAGAGAACCGGAAAAGAGGGGTTTGTTAAATTGGTGTATTAATGCCAAAGAGAGGGGTTTTGAAGGGGGTTTTAATGCTATTTATTAAGCTATTGCTGAGCTTAGTATAAGCCTTTCTTGTATTTAAGCTTCTAAGCCATAGCCACTCATAAGAGAATTAAGATTGGAGGATATTTACTATTTTCCCAAACGGTGTAGAAAAAGTTATTGATAATGTGATGCTTGCCTTAAAAAGACAATAGTCACGTGTGGCTAAAGTCTCACATATCAATACAAGGGGAATATATAACAATACTAAGCATTAACTTAGAATTAATAACTACAAAGTTAAGAAAGTAAAGAAAAAAAGATAACTAAATACAAAAAGGCAGCGACTTTAACTGATCTCACCTCGGCTAATCCCGCCTCATGGCGTCGATCCCGGTGCATTGCAAATTAGCTGTGGAGCCATATAAATTGGATGCGGCTGGGCGGTGAACATGAGGGTGCCAAAGCCAGCAACGCGTCACACAAGGCTTTGAAATACTTTATAACTTTTAAGCAGCTAAATGCAAAGCAAGCCTAATAAGCTAAACTCTTAGCAAACTACAATTTCATAATTACTTATAAATCAAGCGTTTATAACCCTTTAGCTAATGCCTTCTCGCGCAAGCTAAATAAATTAAACTTGCAAAACTTAGTAAAGAAAACACAGCGCTTGCAGCAACTTCTTAGCCAAAGACAAATCAACCCTAACTTGCTATTACAAGAAATCCAAGAGCCAAATAACTCTAACGCTTTAATGGCTAGCTTAAACGCTAATGCCTTGCTCTCTGCCTTCTTCGTTGTACAACATATATTGGAAGCAAATCGTACGGCTTAATCCCTACAAGCTTTGCGCAAGTAAGCTTTGTTTAATAAGCCAAGGAAACTTCATATGAAAGCCAATTTATTATTGTACAATAGCCGCCTTTTAATTCCAAATGTTAATCACCTTTGCACTCTCATAATTAAAAAGATTTATAATTAAGCAACAACCGCACATCCTAATGCTAAGAAGACAATTTAATTGCTCTCTTTTTAATACTAATAGCACAAGATAACATTAATAGTCCAATAATACTACCGCAATTGTTATACATGCTAACAAATTCAAGTGCTTCAAAATAAGAAGCCTAGATTTCTTCATCCTCTCCCCGTTCCGTTTTGCTCATAAGAGCATATTATAATAAACTACTACACGTTTAATAAAAACAAGCATAAATTTAACAATATTCTTATCTTTATTAACCGCTTTAGCAAGTAAGTAATTAGTATCTCTTATTAGAAAACCACCAATGCCCAAAAGCTAATTACTATGTATATATACCATATATATTATTACTTTGGCGCCCCTCTTACTATCACTTTTAATAAAAAACCTCAATTTGTTTTTAGGTTTTGGAACACTCTTTGCAAAGTCCTCGAAATTAAAAAACAGCTCTCTACTACTAATTATCCTTAAACAAACAACTAAACCAAAATTTACAACTAATACTTATAAAAACAACTTAGACCCTTTATTGCATATTATTAAAACGATTGATTAAAGTACCTTCCTACCATAACTTACGCTTAGCTCTCTCTTTCACACGATTCTTTGGGAGAACTCACTTCTTTTAAAGTAATCCACAATTACACTTTACGCACAAATTAAAATTAGAAAATTAACTTGCCAAACTTAATAATACCTACTAATAAGTTAAATACATAATAAGCCATAAACTACGCTCAACGCCACAAAAAAGCATAAAATATAGCTCAATTAGGACTTACTAAGGCCCAAGCAAAAATAGCCTAATCTTACAACGCTTCTCATTGTGATATTAACTTTAACATAAACAACTTAGTTTAGCTAAACATGCACTACTTTAAGATACTTTATTTATTTAAGAAATTAAACATGCCAATTAATAAACCTTTTAAAGTACTTAAGAAAATTAGTAGCTTATATTGCTTAAAATTACTAGCTAGTATAAAGGTTTATAACGTTTTTCTAGCTAATAAGCTGCGAAAGGACCCAAACAACCCTTTACTAAGCCAAGTGCAAAACGCTTCTTTACCAATTAATATTACAAGCAACAACAAATGAAACCTAAAAGAAGTGCTTACTTACCACAAGCAAGGCAAAACGCTTTCTTATTATATTACTTAGTTTAATTATAATATTAATTTAAAATAATATAATACCTTTAATTTAAAATATACTTTATATAAAGTTAAGAACTTTTATTTTAATCACTAAAAGCAAGCAAAACCCCCTACAAAGCTACCTCAATAAATTAAGGCATAAGAAAATAGCGTAAACAACTACAAGAACCTCAACAACAACAGGGAAATGAACCAATGCTCAAGGGCGAGCTTTTTCAGGAGGGGGGGGTAGTGTAACGCGCTGCTGGCTTTGGCACCCTCATGTCCACCGCCCAGCCGCATCCAATTTATATGGCTCCACAGCTAATCTGCGATGCACCGGAATCAACGCCATAAGGCGGGATTAGCCAAGGTGAAGTTAGCTAAAGCCACTGCCTCTTTGTATTTAGTTACCTTCTTTCCTTTACCTTCTTAACTTAATAGTTATTAATTCTAAGTTGATGCTTGGTATTATTATATATTCCCCTTGTGTTGATATGTGAGGCTTTAGCTACACGTGACTGTTGTCTTTCTAGGGCAAGCGTTACAATATGGGCCATGTCATTAACCTCATTACTGAGGCTTACTTATTTGGTTAAGATAAGGCTTCATGGGACAAGGATTTCGAGAAAGCAGGACCAACTAATTAGCGTAAGCTTTAGAGGCAACGCAAAGAAGTTGGAAAGCTTCACAATTTGGTGGCACATGTTATAGCCTTTGGAAAGCAAACTACCTTGTTTATGAAGCTTCAAAAAGACAACAACCAAGGCGTCGCTCTTGGGAAACAATGAAAGTTGATTCTTAATAAAAAAGTGCGCTAAAACGCCACATATTTGATGATACGCCGTGGATTGAAGTTACAACTAGCTTTGAACGAATATGCCGTTATGTTACATGTGTCGGAAGAGGTCGTTGATTAGGAGATATTTAACAACGATTACTTATCTGCGGTTGAGTGGCAAACCTTGGAAATCATTAGAGATTAACTTCAGCTATTGTTTTTACTTACTAAAGGTTTAGAAGGCAATGCTAAGCTAACTGAGGGTGCTTTGGAACTATCCCCTGGAGCTTTATGAGAATCTCTTGTTGTTCTTAAGCATATTATGGTACACTTCGAGGGGCTAGAAATACGATCTAAATAATACGAATTTGATGACTACGAAGGCATACAACAATCGATCACCTTAGCTTAAAATGCGTGCTAAAAGTGGTATAAAAAGACTAACGATTTTGTTGCGTGGCAAGCCTTAATGGTTTTTTACCCTCTTTACAAGTGGTCTTTTTTTAAGAAGAATTGAAAGGGGAATTTAACTTTGTTTTTAATAACTACCAAATCTAAGGTTAAGAAACTGTGGGAAGATAGGTATAAAAGCGCCTTTATTATTTCTTAAGCTACTTTGTTACTAGAGCCAACTTTTGTTGCGTCTTCTGTGGAAAAGGACTACTTGAAGTTGGTTCTTAACGCAGCCGCGCTAATATTTCGAGCTCGCATAACTTCTGTTGTTTTTGGCCGTAGAGATTAGTACTATTACTACCTTCAAAAGCCTTCAATAGAGCATTTAAAGGTAATGGAGTATTGGAAGTTACGTGAAGCCGAGTGGCCATAGTTAGCTCAAATAGCCTTTAATTTTTTAGCTATTCCTGCCATAAGTTCTAAGTGCGAAAGAGTCTTTTCTTCTTGCACCAAACAAACTACTTTAAAGAGCTCTAATTTAATAGGAGAGATGCTGTAGCACCAAGAGTATTTAAAAAATTGACAAAATCGTAGAGCTATTAAAATTACTAAAGCTTATAAAGTTGTGTTATTAGAAGTTTGATTCTTATAAATATCTTTAATTGAAATTAGTATTAATTAATTTATTTAGTTTAGCTCGTTAGTTAATCTTATTTACGTTAGTCAGTTAGTCGCTGAAATATTTCAACTAATACTAACTTAACTAACTTAATGACTACCTTGGAGGTGAGTGCCGGCCAATGCCCAGAGCAGGCACCAAACGTTTAACACGACATTCTGCATTGTCAGAAAAACCCAGAATATTACCAACAGGGGAACTCACAGCTTTTAACTGCTGCTCAGTACTCGTGATACCAGCCGTATCCAGTTCGGCTCCAAGATAATACGACGCAATGATGTTTCCCGCAATACAAGAGAACGGACCAGGCGACATTCCGATGAGAAATCGCCTCCATGCTGTTGGTGTATTGATCATCTCTTTTGGGCTCATGGTCCGTCCTTCATTTTTTTCCCACTCGATTGTATCAATGATCTCTTTGTATACGACGAGAACGATGGGATTCATTTCGTCGCCATCTGCGTTTGTTTGAGCTACGACTGTTCGCGCTTCTTGGAATAGTTTTTGGTGAACTAGCCAACGAGGCGATTCGGGGCTAGATACTTAGTTTGAATTTGTTTATGAAGGTTGGGGGGCTTACATGAAAGGTAGGATGAGGATGCAAAGAAGTGAAAATATGCCTTGAAGCAACGATGGGAGTCGCCATGCCCAAGTCGAGTCCCACTTTCCTGTACCAAGAGTGATACCAGCTGCAATCAATGCACCAACACTTGAAGAATTAGCACTTGGAACTAAAATCTTACGAAGATATTGAATACTTACTAGTAGAAGTCATTCAGCAGCCCCACACCCCACGCTCGCCATCTACTCGGAAAAGTCTCCGACAGATAAACACCACCTGCAATACCCGAAACCGCAGCCCCAAACCCCAAAACAATTCTAGCAACAACAAACATCGCAACATTCTGCGCAGCTGTCTGCACAAGAACACCAATCAAAGTCACAACCGAGCCCCAGAAAATCGCAGGACGACGACCATATCGATCGGAAAATACGCCTGCGAATATCGGGCCGAAGAAACCGCCGATGAATATCGATGCTGTGTTTAGCCCTATGGTTGCGGCGTTGAGCTTGAAGTAGTCGGTATATGAAGGAAGGATGTTGAGGCCGTTGAGCATGGATCCATCGTACCCGCCTGTGCATGATTGGACCATGGAGCAGATCATGAGGAGGAAGGATAGGGCCAGAGTTGATTGGGGAACCCACGATGGCATCCAGGTGCCTGTTGGAGATTTTTGAAGCATCTTTCCTAGAATTGAAGGCTGGTAGATGTTTGAAGTTTGAAGTGAAGAAGATACTTAGGTTGGAGGGGCTTGCCAAGAGGTTTATAGAGAAATGCCGATATCATTTTCACTCTAGGTTCACGAGTTTACTGATAACGTTTGGCAGGGGATACACTCTAGCCGGCAACTAATCTATCAAACGTTGCACCGGATAGATAGTCCCGCGATCAACAATTCAGTTTCGTCAGAACTGGGAGAGAGCATTCATCAGACCTTGTACACTTACAACTTAGAATCTTCGTTAGAAATGCTAAAAATTGTCTACCACAGATCTCTCTTAATTGGGGAAATACATTTTTTTAATACTTGAATTGCTATGAGTGTTTTCATTCCTCCATGAATGGTTGAATAGTAAAGAAAACAGCCCACGTCGGCTAATCCCAAGAGTGGGGCCAACACAACAAGCGAAAGCCACTTCCCCGCAAGCCAAAAGCTTCATTCAACGATCGATCCTCCTCCCATTGCTCCCACTATCAAAGAGTGGGATATTCCAAACTCCTACCGCTACACAATTCAATTGCTTCAATGAAGTCAACATCACTATCACTATATCAACGCTCAAGATGACACGAAAACCGGTCATCGCCGTCGCGGGCCTCGCCTGTGAGACATCAACCTTCACCCCCTCACGAACGCTGGCTCCAGCATTCCATCCCAAACGCGGCGTCGAGATCTTCGACAAGCACACTTTCATTCGCCCAGGGATGATACTTGGCGATGCAGCGGAATGGCACGGCGCACTGATAGGCCATGCACTACCCGGTGGTGTGGTAACGAGGGCTGCGTATGAGGAGCTGGCGGGTGAGATCGTGGCTCGCCTTACTCGTATAGTGGACACTATGCGTTTGGATGGACTGTGGTTTGATATTCATGGCGCGATGTGCGTTGAGGGTATTGACGATATTGAATTCGACCTGTTGAGTAGAATTCGCAAAGTCATTGGGCCGCATGTGTTGGTTTCTGCGTCCATGGACTTGCATGGGAATGTTAGTCGCGAGCTGGCGCATCAGACGGATTTGATCACGTGTTATCGAACTGCTCCTCATGTTGATGTTGTGGAGACGAGGGAGCGTGCCTGTCGGAATCTGGTGGACCTCTTGAGTCGGAAAGATGGTCCTGCGAAACCGTTCAAGGCGTGGGTGCCGATACCCATTCTTCTTCCTGGGGAACAAACATCAACTCGCATGGAACCGGCGAAGCACATATACGAAGCTGTACCTGGTGTAGAAAAAATGGACGGCGTTATCGATGCAGCGATATGGGTTGGGTATGCTTGGGCGGACGAGCCACGAAATAGGGCTGTTGTTGTGACTACTGGGTGGGACAAGAAGGCAGTCACGGAGGGAGCTGAGAAATTGGCCACCATATTTTGGGATTCACACAAAGATTTCGAATTCGTCGCTCCAACCGGATCTTTTAAAGAGTGTCTTGACGCTGCACAGACTCCCGGAGCTAAACACCCTTATTTTATATCAGACTCAGGAGACAATCCAACGGCAGGCGGGTCTGGAGACGTCTCGTGGGGTCTTACCAAACTTCTCGCACGCCCGGAATTTCAGAAAGAGGCAGGTCCAACAGTCATCTACGCGAGTGTACCAGGACCAGAAGCTATCCGGATATCAGTAGAATCTGGCGTGGGAGCAACAGTCACCGTCACAGCAGGAGCAGAGATTGACAATCTGCATGCTGGCCCTGTGACGCTGACAGGCCGGGTCCATTCAATCAAGCACGGAGACAGAGACGCCGTGACTGAAGTAGTAATCCAGGTCGGCAGCGTCTTTGCGATTCTCACAAAGCTCCGGAAACCATATCATCACGAGAGCGACTTCACAGAACTCAATCTCAAGCCTCGATCAGCAGATATCGTCATCGTGAAGATCGGATATTTGGAGCCGGAACTTTATGATATGGCAGCGGATTGGATGCTTGGTCTTACCCCTGGTGGTGTGGATCAGGATATTGAGAGACTGGGTCATCATCGAATTCGTCGACCTATGTGGCCGTTTGATAAGAATTTCGAGACAGTGCCGGATCTTTCTGGGAGGTTGATCTCATTCTCGAATGAACCGCTTTTTGGTTTGGATGAGTAGTTGTGTGTTATTTAAAACTAGTGGCAGAGTTACAGAGCTTTTCGTGTGCGGCTATGCCTAGAGCTGTCTCACCACTGAATGGTCAAAATTGCAATCATTGGGTCTACCTTTAATCCAATAAATACCTTCGTCGATCTGTCTTGAGACAGTCTCAGCTGAACAGTATGTAAATCTAGTTCCATTATGTGAATGAATATGTGCCGATCCCCACCAATCCAGAAAACATCCAAAGAACCACCTGTTTGAAAACATCTGACTAGGTAGAGAGAACAACTAATTCGACACATAGGCAACTCACTCACCATATTTGTCGGTTGTTTGCTGCGGAACCATTTCTCTCCCCCAAAGGACTCCCCCCATCGTTCTTGCCGGCCGGTTTCCAAGCCTCACCCCGGAAACATCCTCACTATCAGAATACAAGGAAAGAGAACAAAGCTAGTGCATCGCATCTTCCATTTTCAGATCGGCGAGTTGTCTCAGGTAAATTGAGCTCGGTTTGATATCCTCTGTCCTCCCACCACAGAGATAAAACGAATTCAGTACGCACCCCGGAAAGTATCACCCCTCCAAACACTTCATACGAACGATATAAAGTACAACACGATGCCTGTTACAACTTATCCAGCCGGATTTGCCTCGGAAGTTCTCTCGAAAGAGCACGCCTAAGACAGAAGCTACAAGGTCCGTCTTAACCTCGCCTGTCAGACAGTATCATCTGTGCGATTCAAAGATAGTTTGCTGACACGATCTTTAAATTCAGCCCCGGCTTTGGTTATACCCACCTCGTCAAGTTCCAACACCAAAAGATCACTGGCTGACTTTTGATAGATCCCATTGCGGGACCAGGCCCACAAGACAAAGTCAAGAAATACCTTCAATCGTCTTTCACGAAAGGTCTTTCATCCGACAATAGACGTACCATTTACAGCGCTCCTCACAGTTTCATCTAGTCTGCCATCAAGGCATACTTTGAGCATTTACACTTAGTCATCCGTCCTGATAACATCTAGATCACGATTCTCAGCCAACTCAATATGTAGTGAGCCTCCTCTTCAGATTTCCCGGGGAGTCTTGAACAATGTGATCTAACACGCGATAGTATCCTGGCCCATGCCGAAAATCTGCGGTCGAAATTCGTCGCTCATTCCGACAAAAAGTCTCTTGAGATCCACATCGGAGGCTCTACGGGGAACATAAGCTTCTCAAAGTTCGTTCAAGATATGACAGATTGCATGCAGAGTCAGATTACGGACCCCAACTTGAAAGAATGGATCATGCCTGACTTTTCAACAACGACAGAGAATGACCGTGTGGTTGCGAGTGTGGCGTTCATGGGTTCTATGTCTGGATATTTCGACTTCGGAAGACGGACTGGCTGCGGACTTCCTTCTGTCACTTTGCTGGGTGAGAGAGAAGATTGGGAGATAATTCTTGACAAGGCTGAGAAAGTCAAGTCGCTCGGGGATGAGCCAGCGCAATGGTAAGCCCTCTTCGTCGTCGCCTTCTTTTGGAATAGAGGATCGTCTGGGTTGTTCCTTTCCACTCTTCGCAGCAGCCATAATAATTCCCACTTCGCAGGTATGAACTTCTTGTCCCAGTCATTCGAAGCTTCATAGACACATTCAGAGACCCGCTTTCCCCCAAAATAAAATATTTCTGGGCTTGCATCGCTCACGACGAACGCGGCGGCTCTGGTCAACCAGATTGGTACTCAGGTTGGATTACTGCTTTCTGGTTCTGGACTGAGACAGGCTTTTGTCTCTACCCCCAAACCGAGCGTAATCCTCTGAGCGACCGCCTAACGCTAGATGGAGTAGACTATCACCGCGTAAAGACTGATGTGCTCAGTCATGGTTGGGTCAAGGTAAGTGGTTGACCGGGAGTCCGGGTCCAGGCACTTGGAAGAAGTGATACTCCGGTCTTGTATTAATTACCATCGAATTCCCTTTCAATGAAAAATATTGTATCCCAATGCTTCTGCGAATTCTGCGAAGAATAAATACCTGCTGAATGGATTGCATAATTGCAGAATCCGTGTTGGCGGTGCACGAGTCTGATGACAAATCCTGGCTGACCTGCTTGAGCCAAGCATCCCAGCCTCCTAGATTCCCAGCCACCACCGCTGCCAATTACTCACAACACCACGTCCACCACATCTATCAAACAGAATAAACAACTCCGTAAACGCGCCTCGGTTCTGAAAAGCGCGTCTGCACCGCGTCGCGTCGCTTCTCAAAATCTAAAACCAACCTCCTCTTCTCTCTCCACCACTCAAAGCCCAGCATTCCTCGCTTGCCAATCACATCTCGCCTCCTTTTCGCGATGAAACACCATGCGAGGTCACCACAACCACCGCCCATCACGTGTAGTCTTTGTTTACATGCACGAAGAGTCATCGACGCGATGTTTATGTTGGATCCTGCATCACGCATGCTGCAGTGTGTGGTATAAGTTGGGTTTCTGCGCTGGTGCGCTTGCTTTCTTCCTGTATTTTTGCTACCTCGATATCTACCATCATTCAGCCATGCACTGTTGGAAATTCTTTGCCATTATATTCTGAGCTCGTTCATGCCATTGAGAAAATTTCTAGAGCCTCACACTCTGTAAAGAAATTATTCGCAAGTTGCCTGGATATCGATATCTAATTGGAAGTTCTGCCCTCTCGTCCAGATCACGTGTCACATACCACCACTTCCAACCTTTCGCAACTCAGTGGGCGATAAGCTTCGATCTGTCGTAGGTACTTTTGAATTTGGGTATACCCTCCATGTACTGACAGAAGACAGATTATGGCTTCCACCACACCAAACTCACCCTCTTCCTCATACTCCACCTCACCGTCTCCAACAAGCACTTCTCGGACCACTCCGCCTCCAACATTCAAACCCACACCCCCCTCACCTACTCCAACAAAGGACCACCTCACCACACTACCACCCGAGCTTCTCCTTGCCATAATCTCACATCTACCAAGCTCAAGTTCCCTGCTCCCTCTGTCCCAAACGAACATCTACCTCCAAACCTTCCTCCTCACCACACACGCAGCAACAATTTGCAACACCTTCATCACCTCACGCCATTCACACGCAGCGTCTATTCTCTCTTCTACGTACCGAGATGGCTGGTTTTTACCGACTCACGAAGCCGTACTGGGGACAGAGATACGAATTACCAGGGAGCAGATACGCAAATCGGGATGTGGATGTCCCGACTGTCGGGCATTCCTCCACTCCTCCCGCTCCACTACAGCATCATCTTCTGACCTCTCACTGGCCTCGGACTCCAGCACCCAAGGATGTCTCAAGCTTCCCTGTTTCCCCACCACACCTACTCGACCCTCACAAGCCTCAACAAAATGCAAAGCCCAGCATTTATTCGATACTCCGTGGAGGCTCTCCATGGCTGGTCCAATGTTCTTGGTTTTCTTGGAGAGGTATGAGTGGGAGGTTGAGACGAGACGTGCGATGCTAGAGGCTGAATGCAAGGACGCCGATGATGCCAAGAGGGAAGAAGAGGAGCGGCATTTTAGCTTCATCGTGGGGAATTACTCGGTGCGGCGCTTCTTGGAGGATGTGGAAAGGGGGTTTGAGTGTGGGTCTGTCTTGGAAAAGCAAACCAACAACAATGGGCGCGCAAAGAAGGGATTCGGAAGTAGGCTTGGGGGAAGCATCAAGAAAGGCTGGACGAGGGGCAAAAGAATGGTACAGCTGAAGAAGAAGAGCGACAATGCCGGTACACAGAGCAGGAACAGTACACCTCCACTGTTTGGCGAGATCGAGAAGTCGGGGAGTGATACTACTACGGCACAAAAGCGCGATAGGTCCTGGATGACTGGGCTACTCTGGTATTATGGCTTGCAAAATCCTGTACCGCCGCCTCAGCAGACAAGTTCCTCACCCTCACGAACCGAGCCTTCAAGCCAACCAGCCACAGATCCCGAGCCAGAACCACAACCTCAACCGCCCCGAACAGTACCAGCCGAGGGAGGGAATTCGGAGAAAACAGAAGTACATCAACCGAGCAAGAAGAAAGCTCGAAACTGCATTGCGGGCGTCAAAATAGGCATGCAGCATGTGAGCGGCAAGGTGAAACAGGTCTTTATGCGGTGTAAGAATATGGGTGACTTTCAATCACTGGATGGTTGAGCTGAGCTCGCCTCTAGAATTGAAACTTGAGAGCTGGATTTATGTATATCTTGTGCTTTTTTGTCCTTCGTTTAGCGCTTTCCTTGAGTGTCTTCCTGCTTGTACTATGCTGTGCTTCGAAAGCTAGATCTGCTTGTTTTTTATAACAATTCAAGAAAATAGTCTGCTCAATAATCATATATTGTGATCATTCTTGTTTAGGTCACGGAGTTGACTGTTTTATCTGTCAAACTTTAAAATTCTACATACATCAAATCAGCGCATTCAATTTACGGTCAGTTATCTGGAAAGAGATATGCACGCTCAAGGTTGTGGGGTTCGCTACTTCCGTGGGAAATTTTCAGTTTAATAATGACTATGCTAGTTACCTAGCTTTTAGGCTATGGGGCACGGTCCCAGAATTACGGCACCACCTTGATTTTAATTATCAAACAGGAAGTGCGCCCTGATATTCTTTTATTACCTGTCTGATAAATTTGCTTCCTCTCCAACTTTCAGCCCATTTAAGTCATGTATATGTGCTTCATTCCTTAGTGCCGGGAGGTGCCTACGCTCATTGCACTAAAATCTGTATCCCGGATTCTCGCTTAAAACTTGCCTCTTCCCACGGGGGTAAACAATACGCATGTACAAGCCAATCCCATCTTCAAGAACTCGGAAACTCAAGACCAAGTCGCAAGAGAAAAAGGAGAAAAAAAAGGGGAGGCTTAAGACCAAGAATCGCCCATTCTCTCCCTTGAGTTTCATATCAGCTTTTTAGTATTAATTTGTGGGGTGCCAATGCTGCTAGTGAGCCTCTTGGCGGAGATGGGGTTACCATTAATTACATCAGTCCAGATACCGATGAATGTGAGCCGGTCAACAAAATTATGATACGGACAGTATCTAGCGTCAAGTGTGCAGTCGAAATCACAATCCAAACCTGCACAAAAGAGTTCTTGCCCTCCATGATGAGGCGCTTCTTTAAATATTTCGAACATGCACAGTTTCAACACAAATTTTCAATAATCATCCAACTCTACTCCAAACAAGTTTATTGGCACCTAATCACCTACCTGCATTACTTTTCTACAACAGAGCATCATTCTCAAATCAAGCACGATCAACACCGCCAAGATGGTTGTCGCAGCAGCCAAAATATCAACTCCACTGAGTCCCAATCTCCCAGCTATAACATTCCCTCACTTCCCAGCGCTGCCAACCGAGATCCAAATCATGATCCTCAATTACGCGGCCGCCGAGCCCCAGATAATCTATCTCGACAATGGAATCTCAGCGCCCGTTCTCCTCTCAACTTGCTACCTTACACGAGAGCTCCTTAAACCCCGCTACCTCACTCACGAAGGCAGAGCCTGGACGCCCTTCAAGGTGACCTTCAACCCAACAATCGACACACTCCATCTCACAGGACTCGGTCGCGGTCATCTGTACCCAGAAGCTCAGACCAAGAGAATGATCGAAAATACCAGCCAGAATCATGGAGCCGTCGACATCAACCAAGACAGACCAACGGGCCACCCGAGGAGTATGGGCTGGGTCAACACTCGTGCCTGCTCAATTCTCGGACACCTGATGTTGACGGATGAAGGACAAGCTTTCATGGGCAGCCTACAAAGACTGAGATTCGATGTGCGAGCCTTGAACAGATTTGTTCTTGGAGACAAGGATGCTCTGAATTTCGAGAGGCTCGATTGGGCGGATTTGTGGGAGTGGGTTCTGGACAGCTTCAAGGGCGTCAAGGAGATCGAGATGAGATTCATGCACGGAAATTAGGTTGCCTATCCTCTGGATTCTGCAGCGAGGAAAGTGGAGAGTGAGAAGCAGGCAATCAAGATTGGACATTGGAATTGGAATGTGGAGAATGGGCTGTACGAGCGCACTGACAATATCAGCGGATGTTGTGTGGAATTCAAAATTGGCGAGAAAGAGTCCATCGAGTCTATACTCGACGGTGCGAAAGATGGAGAGGAGCTTGTGAGAGGAGAAGATGATGATGAGGAGGAAATTGATGGTGATGTGGAAGGGGTTCGGGTGGTAAAAGACCAGTGCTGCCTCTGCCTAAGCTTGTTTTCACGAGGGCTGGGCCTTGAATTTGGCTCTGCAATTGAAAGGAAATATAGTGGTTTTACTCAAAGCAGGCAAGGTTTTTATGAATAATTATGAATGCCCCTTGAAAGCATTTATGCGCAACAATTTCTCGTAGAGCAGGTCGCAGATAATTTCTGTTCTAGCTTCACCCTCCATCGCGGCTTCATTGATATCATATTTCAGAATGCAATTCGCTTCCTGTAGAAGAAACTTTGTAATCTCCATCTTGATTCAAAGCAGTGAAAGGGCCGTAATGGGGAATTGTGAATGTGCATTGTTTGAAATGAACAAGCGCCTTTGTCTTTGCTTCAAATTCTTTGAAAATTTGAAAGGACAACAGGTGAATCTCCTTTGAGGCGCTTGCTTGGCAATTCTCTTGTCTTATCCATTGTGAGACCTTAAACAACGACCATTTTTATATAAAGGGCACCCTCTCATCTCAACAATTGCTCAGTACCCAAATAACGATTCTGTCCATATCATCAACCCAAACTCTACAATGGCGAGCTTCACTGCAAACGTTACTCCAGAGGATATGCAGCTGGCAGACACTCAGACAAACGGCGGAGTCGACGGTAGCAAGGAGAGAGAGTCAGGCAATTCCGTTCCACTCATAGACCTGACACGAAATACGAATACCATCAACCCGAAGACCGTTCTTGTCGCCGGAGCATTCACTCCTCTGGAGCCCCTTTCTCGAAACGTAGATATCCTGGCACAGATGCCCGCAAAAATCGCCTTTCAGGTCAGTAAATTGTCCCTCTCTTTCTCTTCAATCCTTAGGTGAAGGTCTTCGAAGGTGAACTGCGCTAATATTTCAAACAGAGGCTGCTTTGGACTCCAATGTCTAAATGGGCTGATCTCAAAAGACTCAGCAAGCACAACGCCGGTCTTTTCGTCGCATTCCAGAAAGAGAACGCAGCGCTTCTCTGCAACTTCGTCATCAAGACTCGCTATCGACAGGAAGCCGAATATCTGGGACTTGATATCTCAGGTCCGCCTTCAAACAGGTGGCTTATGCCTACCGGACAGCAGGTACTCAGCCTCAGCAATTGCGAGCAGAAGTTCTGGCTGTGGGCCATGGAGGAGTTGAATTTGGATGAGGATGAACATCTGTACGAGCCATCCATAAGCTTCTTGGAGCCGGGACCAGCGCTACTATTTGGCTTGGAGTCAGGAATGGTGATGATCATGAGGGACAGTGCAGGGCGAGTGACTGCGGCGCTTCGAGAGGATGTTGCCAGGGAGTGCATGGTGATTCTTACGAAACCTTGGTTTATCAAGCCAAAGGGATATGGAAAGCCCGTCTTGCCAAGATCCGAGTCAGGGGCTATCACATGGTTTTATGACCAAGAAGGCAGCAGAGAGGGTGCTGTGGAAGCACTGAACGAAATACTTGAGGGACCAGTTTTAGCGGAAACACTAGTGCCCTTTGATTTTGAGGAAGACGGGGTAATGGGGTGGTAGTCCAGCGAGTCAAGTGAAAATCCCGCCGTAGAAAATTGTGTTTCTACAGGCTCATCGTCTCGGCAGTAGTTTTTGGAGGTCAGTCTCTACAAAGCAATGAATCTTTATTACCCTATTGAAGTGAAGGAAGAATAAAGTGATCAAGGCTTTCATTGACAGTAAGTTCCCAAATCATGCAAGATTGTCTTTTGTGTCTATTGCGCATGCAGAAGCCGCGTTTGCTCCATCTCCCATAAATGCAGGACTGAGCCTCAACTGCATGTTCAAAGCACTATCCCCCCCAAGTAATCTAACGTCCATCCCTACGTGCCGAGAAACCCTGCGTGCCGAGAAAAACATGAGGCATTTTGACTTCGTTCATCTCAAACTCTACACCAGACTTATAAATCTACAAAAATAAATAACAGTAGTATCACCTGGCTAGTTATTAGTATTTTAACCCCTGCCGAAGAAATTTTTGTGTTTGCGTTGTCGCGATTTCGCTTGATTTGAAAGTAGCCTCTCTATTCATGTTCTATCACGAGTTTTCTGCCACAGCTTTTCTAGCTAGCTCTTATCATCCCTTATACATTCTAAAAGCCCTTATCTACGCTTAGATTTAGCCTTTTTCGTTCGAAACTCTCACAAGCTTTGTGGCTGGTGTGGCGCGCAAAGAGTTGCAGGGCCGCCACGCAGTTCGGTAAGTTCCTTCTGATCGACGGAGCTAAAGATTCTCGGCTAGAGAAGATGAACCCCGCCGCACTCCACTTTTCTCCATCTTTGATGGATTTAGCCGTAGCTTGGCCGAAAGCTCGCTTATATAATCATAAGGTAAGCTTGCAACAGCCTGTAGGCTCCCGGGCGAGGCTGTCGCCCAGCTGAGTACGCCAGCCTCAACTGGATATGAAGTCTTCACCCTTCGCATCTATGTCAACTCGACGGCTGAACTACCATCGAGAGCCTTACTCCTACGACCGTGGAAGCTATTCGAATAATGCGTCTGCTACAGTGCAACAACGATGGCGAGTTCAGCTTAACCGAGTTCGCTGCGAACAACGTCCCGAGATATGGAATACTTTCACACAAATAGAGTGCGAAGGAGGTCACATATAACGATCTGTTGAACGGCACGGATAAGAACAAGGCTGGCTATGAAAAGATACAATTCTACGAAGAACAGGCGAGGCGCGATGGCTTGCAATACTTTTAAGTGAACATTTATTGTATTAATAAATTCAATGCCGTTGAGTATTAATACGCTATTAATTTAATGTTTCGTTGGTACTAAGATGCAACTAAGTGCTACGTTTACTTGCCAGATGTTTCGCGACCTCGCTTTGTTTTGGCTGATAACACGAACGAATCTTGGGAATTGTCATTTCGAAAATGCAAATGATTTAAACGAGGCTAGACTTTATAAGAGCTTATTGCGCCGGCATTAGTCGACTTCTTTTGCAAGAATATGGAGCTTTTAAGCAATAAGGTCTCTTTAGAACGGCACATCCGCGAGATAATAGGCATTCCATCCAAGGCTCTTCGAGGCAGCCCTTTGTTTGACTTTAGCGTCGCTGAGCAAATGTTATGAACGGAATGCCGTGTGACGACTTATGAAGAAGATAAGGCATACTACCTGTTGAGAATTTTTAACGTTTATATGCCGGTTATCTACGGTAAAGGAAAAAACAAGGCGTCAGTGCAACTTCGAGAGGCGATTGAAAAGGCCTCGAAAGATATATCTTGCTTTTTTATTATCAAATAAAAAAAGCTGCTAACTTTATTAGGATCTAACCGCAAGGACTTCTCAGTTACCTTTAGTTTTTATGATGTTTCCGACGTCAAACACTTTGTGGCCCGGGAAGATGAGCTCTCGAAAATACACCAAATACTTAGAGGCAATGAGTCCCGTCGGGCAATAGTTCTACACAGTTTAAGTGAAATTGGCAAGACACAACTTAATATTGCATATGCAAAGCGGCACAAGAATAATTACTTGGTAATATTCTGGCTCAACATCAAAGACGAGGATTTTGTAAAGCGGAGCTTTGCTTAGCTGACTAAGCAGATATCAAAGAATACTTGTTGGCTTTCCTAATTAGTAGTCAAAAAACAAAGCAAAACTTGGACGAAGTTGTTGAGTCTGTTAAGGCGTGGCTGAGTCTGCCTAACAATACACGATGGCTAATGATTTACAACAACTACGATACTCCCGAAATACCTGGTGAAAAGGATCCTTTGGCTGCAAATATCAAAAGGTTCCTTCCTGAAGCATATCAGGGGTCAATAATCATCACAACGCGGTCATCAGAAGTCAGAATTGGTCAATCTATTCGGATTCAGATTCAGAAGCTTGGCGATGTGCGTGATAGCCTACAAATTTTGTCAACCGTTTCGAAACGGGAAAGCCTAGGAACAGGTGAGGGTTCTTCTATATTCAATATCTTCTCTAATCTTGACGCTAGATCCCGATGCTGTGAAGCTTGCTAAGGAAATGGGTGGACTTCCACTCGCGCTTGCTACTACTGGAGCATACCTTTATCAAACAGCAAGAAGTTTCGCGGACTATCTTCGTTTATACAGAGATGCATGGGCGAGACTTATGAAGATAAGTCCTGAGCTCAGCTCGTACGAAGACCGAACGCTCTATTCGACGTGGCAAATATCGTTTGATAACATTGAAAAGCGGAACCCCCTTTCAGCCAACCTTCTTCGCTTATGGGCGTATTTTGACAACCAGGACCTTTGGTTGGAGCTTCTTCAACATGGCGAATCTGATAGCCCTAAATGGCTACGAGCGCTTACTAAAGACGAGTTGAGCTTCGACGCTGCGGTGCGCGTCCTGAGTAACTATGGGCTAGTGGAGGTAGCCACGTATTCATAAGGATCGATCGAGTCTAAAGGGTATAGCATCCATGGATGTGTTTACTCTTGGACTATTTATGCTCTGAACTAGAAATGGGATTTCGATTTAGCTAGGCTAGTTGTGAAGTTCGTGGTAGCACATGTCCCTGAAGAGAAGGATAGTCAGCCATGGACGATGCAACGTCGACTTCTCCAGCATGCAGCGAGATGTTCACATATGTTTTCAAAGAGCCTAGTAAAAGATGAGGAGCTAGCAGATGACTGCCACAATCTAGGATACCTCTATGCCGACCAAAGTAAGCTAATCGAGGCCAAGCAGATGTACCAACGGGCGCTGCAGGGCTACGAGAAGGCATGGGGTCCGGACCACACGTCGACGCTCTCTACGGTCAACAACCTAGGAATCCTCTACGCCGACCAGGGCAAGCTGGTCGAGGCCGACCAGATGTACCAGCGAGCGCTGCAAGGGTTCGAGAAGACATGGGGTCCGGACCACACGTCGACGCTCGACACAGTTAATAACCTAGCAGCTCTCTACGCCAACCAGGGCAAGCTAATCGAGGCCGAGCAGATGTACCAGCGGGCGCTGCAAGGCAAGGAGAAAGCATGGGGTCCGGACCACACGTCGACGCTTAACACAGTTAATAACCTAGCAGCCCTTAACAAGAACCAGGGCAAGCTAGTTGATACTAAGCAAATATACCAGCGGGCGCTACAAGGGTTCGAGAATGTATGGGGTCCGAACCACATGTCAACGCTCTCCACAGTAAACAATTTAAGAATCCTCTACGCCGATCAGGGCAAGCTAGCCAAGGCCGAGCAGATGTACCAGCGAGCGCTGCAAGGGTTCGAGAAGACATGGGGTCCGGACCACACGTCGACGCTCGACACAGTTAACAACTTAGGGAACCTCTACGCCGACCAGGGCAAGCTAATAGAGGCCGAGCAGATGTACCAGCGGGCACTGCAAGGTAAGGAGAAGGCATGGGGTCCGGATCATACGTCGATGCTCGCCACGGTCAATAACTTAGCAGCTCTTTATAAGGACCAAGGCAAGTTGGTCATAGCCGAGCAAATGTACCAGCGGGCGCTGCAAAGCAAGAAAAAGGCATGGGGTCCGGACCACACATCAACGCTCGATACAATTAATAACCTAGGGATCCTCTATAAGAACCAGGGCAAGCTGATCGAGGCCGAGCAAATGTACCAGCGGGCGCTGCAAGGCAAGGAGAAAGCATGGGGTCCGGACCACACATCGACGCTCAACACAGTTAATAACTTGGGTCTTCTTTACAAGAATCAAGGCAAGCTGGTCGAGGCCGAGCAGATGTACCAGCGGGCACTGCAAGGCTACGAGAAGACATGGGGTCCGAATCACATGTCGACGCTCGACACAGTTAACAACTTAGGGAGCCTCTACGTTGACCAGGGCAAGCTAATAGAGGCCGAGCAGATGTACCAGCGGGTACTGCAAGGCAAGGAGAAAGCATTGGGTCCGGAGCATACGTCAACGCTCGATATAGTTAACAACTTAGGGAACCTCTACGCCGAACAGGGCAAGTTAGTCGAGGCCAAGCAGATGTATCAGCGGGCGCTGCAAGGCTACGAGAAGACATGGGGTCCGAATCACATGTCGACGCTCGACACAGTCAACAACTTAGGAAACCTCTACGCCAATCAGGGCAAGCTAATCGAGGCCGAGCAGATGTACCAGCGGGCGCTGCAAGGCAAGGAGAAGGCATGGGGTCCGGATCACGTATCGACGCTCGACACAGTTAATAACCTAGCAACTCTCTACAAGAACCAGAACAAGCTAGCCGAGGCCGAGCAGATGTACCAGCGGGCGTTGCAAGGCAAGAAGAAAGCATGGGGTCCGGACCACACGTCGACGCTCGACACGATCAACAACTTAGGAAACCTCTACGCCAATCAGGGCAAGCTAATCGAGGCCGAGCAAATGTACCAGCGGGCACTGCAAGGCTACGAGAAGACATGGGGTCCGAATCATATGTCGACGCTCGACACAGTCAATAACCTAGCAGCTCTCTACAAGGACCAGGGCAAGCTGGTCCACGCCGAGCAAATGTACCAGCGGGCGCTGCAAGGCAAGGAGAAAGCATGGGGTTCGGACCACACGTCGACGCTCGCCACGATCAACAACTTAGGGAACCTCTACGCCAATCAGGGCAAGCTAATCGAGGCCGAGCAGATGTACCAGCGGGCGCTGCAAAGCTTTGAGAAGGCGATCGGTCCAGATAATATCACCACTTATGTCCCAGCGCTAAACACGATCTTAAACCTAGGCCTTCTATTCGAACGTCAAGCTGATCTAGCGAAGGCCAGGACTATGTTTTTGAAGGCGTTGCGTGGGTATGAGCAAGTCTTTGGACCTGATCATACTAAGTCCGAGACTTTGCGGGATCAAGTATGTGCTTTGGATGCCGTGGTTGGAAACAAGGCTCCACCGTCAAAACGGTACAGGCGGTTGGCTTAAGGTTCCGTTCTTGATTTGTGGCTCTACAGCGAACATTCCATGTATACTAGCTCTTTCCTTATATGCCTGCAGGTATGATTCTCTACCTTCCCATTCGTTCCCTTCTCTACTCTCGCCAGATCGTGATGTTCTGTCCCCGTGTGTGTGTGTATGTGTCCCCGTACATGCGCGCTGTGCACCGCCGTCTCGAGAAGTCGTAGAGCCAATTGCTTCTGATGTTTGGGGCAGTCATCATCTCAAATCCATGCCCCCCGCGCTGCACAGGTCTGCGAACTGCGTGTCGATGTCGCTGTTCGTAAGTTAACTTGGTCGAAGAGAGTGTTTAGGTTGATAAGGATGTAAGGATGTCAATATCGTTCGCGACGTTACGTGCCCCGTTATCAGCATCTGGATCAGCCTGCTTGATGAAGCTGTAACTGTAGACGTTAGGGTTCTGCAAACAAAATACACCGAGATCCTACTAGGAAGAGCTATGTGAACAAGGTTTTGCGTTTGATGCTGCTGCTGACCTAGTGTTGTTGCTGACAGTGAAGCCCTCACGTCAAGAGCCCAGCCGTTCATTATGTGAGCGAAATTACGATGGAATTACCAAAGATTTTGTAGGAAGTGCGGGGTCAAGTTCCCCTAACCGAAAATCGTTAGTTCCGTCAATCAGAAGTACCGAACCGCGTGGCGGCCCTGCAACACTTTGTGCGCCACAGCAGCCACAAAGCTCATAAGGCTGTCGGACGAAAGAGTAAGGCTCTGAAGATCAGATAAGAACTTTTAATAACTTTAAGGGATGACAAGAGCCCGCTAGTATAACTGTGGTAAAGGGTTCGTATTAAAGCATAAACAAAGGCTTCTCATAAATCAGGCGAAAGGGCGATAATGCGAATATAAAATTTTCTTTGGAAGGGGCCCAATTGCTAATAAATGGCTGTGCAATGCGGCTGATGCCCTATTTTCACAGACTCATAAGCTGGTGTAGAGGTTGAGATGCTTCAAGTCAAAGTACCTGTGGTTTTTCTCGGCACGTAGGGTTTCTCGGCACGCAGGGAGGGACATTAGTTTCCCTTTCATTCACAGCCGTAGTGCCAAATCAATCCTGCCCCTACTCTCGGTTCACCAGTCAACTGGCTGAAGTCTGTTGCACCCCGTGGAATTCCATTTGCCAACTTGAAAAATCCCCGCAAGTAGTGGTGGTATACTGTATCTCTCCAACTTTCAAGCGCAGCTGCTCTCCCCTCCACCGTTTGATCTCCTGGCAGACCATTCTGCACCCCAATCCGACCCAGATGTTGATAGTAAACATGCGCACCGTACGTTTCAAGGAATTGGAGGTATTGCGGGCCTGGCTGAGACAGTTTGATCTTCAACTGGAGAGGCTTCGTGGCAGGGGCTGCAGTTCCAACGGTTGTTCGAACCCGAGTGAGACGCGTAGTCATTTGTCCAGAGGTTGAAATTTGGGTACTGGTAACAGTATCAAAGCGGTACCATCTTGAAGGCAAGCGGGGCGTGAGAAGCTGCTGAGTAAACCTATCTTCCGACCACAAGAAGAGAGAGTGTGTGGGAACTAGCCATCCTTGGGCGAGAGCCGAGGGAAGAATCCGAGAGGCGAATGCGAATTTACCCCGGATAATTCTGTTACAAATCTGGGACCCATTCGCTCTGAGGAAGTTGCGAAAGAATTGGCTGGTGTGTACCAGAGAGAGGTAGTCGCTTGAAGGAAGTTGGGAGATTATCTCGATCAGAAGCTCTGGAATGAGCTTCGAGAGGCGATCGTCACCGCTTGTGGGAAGAGCAGATGGATCCGTGGTGAGCGTAGAGATGTCGCGCGTCGACTCCATATCTGCCGAATTGGCTTTGTGTTTTTTCTTTCAATCTCTAGGGCTGATATTTTTGAGGTAGGTAATGTCAAAGGGCTGGCGTTTTGACCGTGTGAGGAACCGAGACAGTGAATTAAAAGAAGTATATCTAGTAGAAAAGCTAGATTTTCCTTGTCTCTCGGATGATCCCTAGGCTTGAGATGAAGCCCTTGGAGTTACACGTGATTACCTAAC
The DNA here is from genome assembly GCA_017366145.1 of Cadophora sp. M221. NCBI lineage: Eukaryota > Fungi > Ascomycota > Leotiomycetes > Helotiales > Ploettnerulaceae > Cadophora > Cadophora sp. M221. The sequence goes on along the minus strand of JAFJYG010000030.1, from coordinate 35,187 downwards.
GCGTAAAATTCATATTTATAGTAATTCTCTTCTAATAATAAATAATGGTTCTTTGATTGTTTGAGGAATTGCACTATCTTTGTTCTTAAGGACTTTGTTGTTCTCTTCTTTGTCGTCTTCTTCTTTGTCCTATCTCTGACAGAGGAAACAGCTTCAATTCTAAATATCTTCTTTGTTGTATTCTTTTAAGATTTGCTGTTGGCTTTAAACTATCCTAGAATTCAATTCTAATCATAGATTGATTTCCTGACATAATTGGGGTCTGGGAGTTCACTTCTAAGATTTAGCTGGCGGTCAATGAATTCAAAATGATCCATGGTGACGTCCCAGAATTCTCAAATGACATCAATCCATGATGAGGAATCTAATCTAGGGATGTCACTTCACAGCATGAAAGAATACAACAAGATGCGGTGTCAATACTAGTCTCGCGACAATAGTTTTGCATTTGGCTAGGAACGGTCTCAACCTGCAACAAGCATCCCAAACGATATCATGACCGCATGTCAACCACCGCTATGCTATCCCAAACGAGCCTTCATGAGAACCTCATGATACATGCTTGACGACCTTATGATTCAGTTCTGAGCGGAAGCGACGATGAGATTTCCATCCTTGCGATCGGCAAACTCAACACCATCCATGGTACCCTCCGACTGAACATAGGACTTGACACCTGGCAGGACGTAGAACCAGGACATGCTCTTGGCTAGGACTCCAGTCTTAAGGAAATAGAGAATGGCGTGTTCACCAACCCACTTCTTCCATTGAATCTTAGGTCGGTCCTTCTTAGGGAGGCCTCCATTTGTGACCAGCTGTCTGAACTTGCCTCTGATTGGCAGGCTGTGCGAATCCAGAAACGCCAAGAGTTGGGGACCGGCCAAGATGACACTCTTCTTCGATGGAGAGGTGATGGACTTGGTGACCTTGGTAATGCCACCACGGATGCTGTGACGAGGAACCTTGATTACGACAGAGACTTTGACAGAGGATTGGTCGTAAGTCTTGAAAGGAACTTCGATGAAGGGAACAAGCCAGCCTGATGGGTGCTGGTCAAAATATTAGCATGTTGTACTCCTCGAAAGAATCTCCATTATAGGACCAATTATGTAACAATCAATTCTCAAGTTGAAGATGAAGGTATTCTTGAGCAGGGCCGAGATGGGTGGGGGGTATAATACGTACAGCCTCAATGTTCAAGCGGTTCAAAGTTGCTGGGTACACAAGCTTGATCTGTCTGTTGCACAGAGCAGTTCCGTTCTCCTGGACGTAGGCACGAAGGGCGCTGCAGGTCTGAGCAAGAGGACCGTAGGAGCTTTGAGGCAACTTCTTGACGATCTCAAAGAGTATGTCGATGGGGACCGTGTCCAAAGAGAGGGCAACGGTCTTGGATTGACCTTCAACAACCTTTGCGTTGTTAGCCATGGCTGCTGATCGATGTCGAGAAGTAATCGTTAGCAATTGTTGCGAAGAGTTGTGGAAGAGGGGAAGCTCAAGTTGAAGCTCGAGTTGAAGTTGATGTTGGGGAGACTCGAAGGGTTTTAGAAGTTCAGGTCTCGAAATTCAAGATATCAAACGCACGGGCCTCATTCGAGTGTTGACTTCCACCGCCTCGCCTAACTAGCTCTCGAACGACCTCCGAGTCCGCTCGCTCAACGAGGGATTCTGCCTCCCCTAGCCCTTGAGAACAAAGAAAGAAAATTCTGTAGGATAGATTTGAGATCTCTCGGTCGGTGCCCAACCGCATTTCCTTGCAAGTGACCTAAAGAATAACCTAACAAGGAGTGAGTAGTGGCCTAATTCCAAGAGGTATAGCCACCGAGTTCCATATTGGCGCATTTCAACGTCAAAGTAACGTTCCTCATAGGAATCTTTGAGTCTCCCACCTGCTTCGCCAGGTTATCGCCCACTGTGTATTCTCAAGATTAATTGTCAGCGTCTTCACGCCTGGGGTGGATCTATGCTTTAAACCACCCAGCCTTGTCCAAGTAATCTCGACGAGTTCGCCCAGAATATGTCGTGTATAAGCAGCTGAGACTTCTGAGAGAAGATATATGCCTATTCTTTCCAGGTATAAAATAAACATCGGCTTTGTTCTAGGCCCGCGCAACCGTCGACGGTGCGAAACCAGAAACCATGAATGTCCACGGACAGCCATTCTGAGATTCCAGAACTTCCACCGCATGGAATATCGGAACCTGTTATCATCCACGACAATATTCCTGGAAAATGCAGATATTTCTGGTTGTGACCTCAAGGCTGCTAGGCATATTGCGTTTGCATTTTCGTTGATGAAATCTCGGTATCCTCGTGACGTATGTACCAACGAAAGATAATCCCATGACGAAAGGTATGAGAATATGTGGGTGAGGAGCTCTGATGGAAGGTCTCCAAGACGGAAGTGTCGAGGCTTCAAGAATCGAGTTATCGCTTGTTTGAGAGGCATTTTGAATAAATATTGGACTTGTTTCTTGCTTGTACATGATTCATGAATGAATCACATCAAGGTTGACTGGAAATTCTAATGGGGGCGTGGGTATGTTATATCATGAGAACTAGTTTAGTAGATGCCCACCAAGATAATTCATGTATTCCGGACTAAAAGATTCAAGCTGGTCTAGACTGCCCCACAAAACGGTCATTATGCTTGAAGTACATGCAACTCCACCTTCCAAAACTCGTGATTCTTTCGCCTTAAAATATGTAAACGAAATTAACCTCTTTGAACTCACGCATCTCCCTTCGGCATATTCTGAGCACCACTGATTCATCTAGAACATCACATATACGTAGTACCTAGTTAGAAATTCCAAGAAGTGAGGTTGGGTACGCAAGAATTTGGTGCAGATTCAACGTCTATAGTGGTAAAAGATTCTTTAGAGATGTGATGAAGCTTGAGCAATGGCACGAAGTTTCCAGAAGGAGAGGTTGGAGAATATTTCGACGAGAAGCTCGTTGGGTAGGACGGTGAACGGTCTCGTCGAGGCTGAACGAGTTTGAGGACCTGAGAGCTCAAATGCTTGGAACCCATCTCTGCGGTGGAATGTTTGATAAATCCCCAATTCTCTAAGCTAATAATAATTCGTATGAAATGAAGTAAAGAACAAGTCAAAATTACAAGCTTGTGGTGTAGATTGGAAGGCGAGTGGAGGCGAGTGGAATCTCACCCGGAAGGATTCTAGACCAGAGCTACTAAGAGTTTCTAAGATATCTTAAAGACGTTTCCCTTCTTCGTTGTCAATCAGAACTAAAGAAACTGATGGGTTTAAATGAACTCCTATTTGAAATTAGCCAGCTCTGAATTATGCGGTAGATCCTAGGGCTTCTCCCACTTTAAATATTTTTGCAACCTTCTACATCCAGAATGACAATATTCATTATTCCGAGAAGTCCTTTCTCACAAACGTCCAATAGAAATCCTCTGTGAAAATATGATCATAATTTCTGACCCACTCGTATGGTTCCGTCTGCCACACCGGAAAGCCATCCCGAGCTGGCCCTTCCCCATGTATATGTTTTCGCATCCGATTCCACATCTCAAAATCAAGGGGATCGCAGAAGGTGTCGAGGTAATACAGAAACTCTCTTGACTCGTAAGGATGAGCTTCTTTGCATTTCAATTGCCAGAGGTCGTGTGGTCCCAACAATATGCGTGAGATGCGGTGGAGCAATCCCTGTAGTCGACCCCTGGCAGGGAAAAGGTTGGGACTTGGGAATAGTCTACTATAATAGGGTTCGTATAATATCCGATGCTGGGCACGAAGTCGAGCAGAGTTCCCCTCTCGGTAAGTCATGGAGTGGAGCCATGTAGATAACTCCGGCCGATTCTCGAAACAAGCGATGCAGAGGTGTTTGGTGGTTTCTCGTATAATCTTTCGCAACATGCTTGACGTATGCACAAGTGCCAAGTAGCTTGTAGAAGGGACATAAGATAGAATTTGGACGATGAGTTGGTTTGAAAGTGACGGGAAGTGATCAACCCTGGAAGACTTTGTTACCGTCCGTGGTGACATTTTTTTGGCGAGCATGCTTGACTGAAGATGCAAGTTGAACATGAAAAAAAGAAGAGATGAGAAGAAAGTCAGATGGTATTATAATTGAAAAAGAAAATTATTAAACTCTCGGTGTGGGATACATGTCACTGGGTTTGAGTTTAGCTTGCAATTGGTCCCGCTCGGGAAGGGAAACTAAAGTCTAGCTCAATTCCCACGACCCTAACGTGCATCCCTGCGTGCCGAAAAAACCGGTGTGCCGAAAAAAATGATAGGTACTTTGACTTGAAGTATCCTAAAATCTGTGCACACCTTATTATCTCCTATAAATCTTTATAAGTTATGTTCCATAGCCACTCCCAGACACCCTAAACCCCTTCTACTAGAAAATCGCATTTATATCGTCGCCCTCACGCTTGATTTGCAAAGGGTCTCATTTTATAGCTGTAACGTTCCTGCTGTTCGCGGGTGCTGTGCGTACAGGCTCGTCGGGTTGGTATTAGCTATGAAGTAAAGTCATAAGACAATTCGGTTCTTTATAGAAATAGAGACGTTACAAGCAGTGGTAAACTGTAAGGTAAACTTGCTATATGAATTTAAGCACGAAGCTCTACTACCTAAGAAACTACTGTGTTTATATAAAACTCTAATTTAATGGGATCCCTGAATTCCTTAGATCCCTAGATCCCTTGGATCCCTGAATCCTTAAACCTCACGAGGGATTCCTAAACTCTAAGGATCCCCCACGTAACCTAATCTTAGCTTCTTTATGCAAACTAAGCTACCAAGCCTTAGGGCTAAGACCGACGTGATTCCTTGAATTGTAACACTATTTTCCTTTTGTTACTAGTGTATTCTTACGCTTCTTAAGTAAGATAAGGAAATATCAACGATTGCTATTAATTATCTTTTGTATTTATTATGCTTTTAACAAACCTTTGCCGCTTAACGCTTAGCGTTGCGCAAAAGAAAAAAAAGCAACGAATTGCCCTGGCCTTGCGCATTGAGAGCATGGCGCGTTGCGCAAAGTGCTATTTCTACTATTGAAGCCGCTTGCGCACCTACTATTTAAACCTGTTGCAATCCAAGCAATGCTTTAAGTGCATATAAGCAAAATAAAATTATAACTCTTTTAGGTATTGCGAGTTGTTTGCAAGTTATTTTATTTATTGGTTTTTCTTTAGCAAAATATTAATTTGCTCTCATTTGCTTACCTCTCCTCCCAAGCCAAAGGGTTCCTTTCCAACCCACTGGTTGCTTGCCTTTAGACCCAAGCGCTCTTTCTCTCCGAGCCCTAAGTTGGTAGGCGCTAAGCGTTCTAATAATCCTGGTTTCTTCTTATTTAATAATTTTCCCTTTAACCTTAAGGATCTCTTTTAAGTAGGTTTAAATTTTCCTAATAAAAACTAGCAAGTTTCTTAAGGCAATTAAGGCTTAACTTAAACTTTTAAGTATTTTTTAATAAAAAGTAGTTTAATTATTTCACTAAGTATTTAACTCGCCTTTTAAAATACTAATAGTTTAATAGTTTCTTAATATTGTACTTTACAAGTAAGTTAATTAATTTAGTAATTATCTTTAGGGCTAATAGTGCTCTTAGTAGTGCTTTCTTTAGTAGTAATATATAAAACACAAGAAATATCTTTTTTATTATTACTAATAGTTAAAGCTTATAATTTAATAATCCTTTGATTTTTTTAATTTTAAAAAGTCCTAATTTCTTATGGTTTAGTTTATTACTTGGTTGCTTTATATTAATGTTTTTTTGCAAAAGATAAACCTTATTCTTTTCTTATAGCATTGGCTCCTAACTACGTGCCTTGTTATAGTAGTGCGTATTCCTTTTTGCTACGAATTGCAATTCTTAAGACAATTCTTAGTAAAGTTTCTTAATATTTTGAACTTAAATGCATACCGCATTGTTATTTACTTTCGTATTTATTGGTTCCTTATAAGCCAGCGGCTTATAGCCATAGTTGGCGAAGAAAGGCGTGACCTTAGTGGTCTTCGTGAACAAGCTGTTGTAGGCAAACTCGGCCAATGGTAGGAGTCCTATCTAATTGTTTTATTAATAATTAATGTAGCAATGCAAGTATGTTTTAATAACCTAATTTATTTGCTTATTTTCTTTATTAGTTTAAGAATAAAAAGCGATTAATAGCTTTCTTTTGGTTCTTAGGAAAACGGTTAAGACTTTTTAAAATTTTAATATAAACAACTTGTTTTTGTTTAACATAATTTCTTTAAGCATCTTATGCTTAAATATTATCTTCTTAAGGTAGACTTATGCTAGGTCTTTGGCTATAAGGGTTTGCTTAATTAGTACGAGGGTTATGTACTTAGTAAGTCTCTTTATAATAACTAATATTATGTCATAGCTAACTCTCGTGGCCAGGTCCTTTGATAGTGGCAACGGCCTTATGAAGTCTTATGATATGAATTTCCAAGGTTTAGGTAGTATAAGTACTATGATTATTTACCTATAAGATGCGTGCTAGGTAGGCTTATTTTTAATGTAAGCATCGCAGTTTTCAACTACTTTTTTAACTACGCCGCGAAGTCCTTCGCTTTAATAATTCCTTAAAATCCTAAGGTATGTTTTATGTATTTCCTAGTGTTTATGTGCAAGAAGCTTATGTTGCTTTTTAATGTATGCTTTGGCTAAACTAAGTGGAAGCCATACTTTTCCGTTAATACGCATAATCTTATTTTTAATAATGTTTTGTCGAATTAGTTTCTTGGTTTAATTTAGTAATAACTTGTTCTTTTGCTGGGTAGCTTGCAGGGTGTTATGCTAGGGATTCTTTAGAATTGGTTTAATTGCTGCTGCTTCTCATACGTTGGGTATTATGTTCTCGTTATTAAGTAGCTTTAGTAGGGCGGTCTCTTTGTAGATCTTATTATCCTCATAGCCTAGCAACCGGCTTAACGCGTTGGCGCAAGCGTTGTTTTTTCCTTGGATATACTTAATGACTAAGTTAAATAAAGCAAGTTTCTTAGCCTACTTGACTAATCTTTGATTATTAAAAACCTTAGTAGTAATAAAAGTATAAAGATTTATGTAATTAATATAAATAATAATTAAGAATTTGACTTCTTGCAAGTAAGTTCTTTAGTGCTTCTTAAGTACTTTAATAATAGCCATGAGTTTTTTCTTATAAATATTATAATTTTACTTAGCCAAGGATATCTTCTCAAAGTAGTAAGCTACAAGGTGTAGCCGCCTCTTCTTGTCTCACTGCAAATGTACTACACCGGTGCAAGTATTAAAAGTATTGGTTTTAACAACGCTTTTTATTTCTTTATTAAAGCTGCGAAGTATTGGTTTCTTAACGAATTTCTTTTTAATTCGTTAGAAGGCTTTCTTACACTTATTGTCTTAGTCGAAAGGTACTTTTTTTTAAGTTAAGTTGATGAGGGGTTTTGCGATTTTTAAATAGCCTTAAATAAACTATTAATAAAAGTTAGTAAATCTTAAATAAGATTATATATTCTTAATATTCTTTAGCGACTTTTATTTACATACGACTTTGATTTTCTTAGGGTTAATGCTTATTTCTCTTAAGCGTATAACGTAGCCTAAGAAAGTGACTTGTTTAACCAAGAATTAGCACTTCAATAGCTTCAATTGAGAGTCTACCCTCATTAGGGCTCCCATGACTTATTAAACGTGTTCCTCGTGCTGCTTAGAATACTCTAAGAATACGAAAATGTTATTTAAGTAACAAATAATTATTACCCTAATGTAGTCCCTAAGAATCTTATTATTTTGTTTTTAGTAAGTAGTGGGTGCGTTCGTGAGTTTAAATAGTATAATCATATGCTTTTACAAGCCAAAAGATAAGATAATAGTTATCTTTTATTTATGTCTCTTTTTGATTTAAATCAAATTAAATGCATTGCGCTAGTTGAGCTTAGTGTATATCTTTGCCTTAACCAACTTGTCTCGCAAGAACTGCGCGTTTGGCAAAGGGTATACATTTCTTATTGTTTTATTATTGATTATGCAAAAGTCGCTACAAGGTTTCCCCTTTAAGTCCCCTGGTTTCTTGGCGACTAGCATATTAACGACGCAAGGCGATTTTGACTTTCGAAGCTATTTCTTCTTTACTTCCTACTTATACTATTCCTTAAGCGTTCTCATAGTAGTGTAATTATAATAGCGAAGTTTTTTTGCAATAAGTATGAATTCTTTTTTAAAGTTAATCTCGTGGTCTCATGGCTAATGTTTTGGTAAGGCCCTTATGTCTTGAGAGTCCTTAAATATTCTTGCGTACTTTTTATACGATACAAGCAGCTGTTCTTGTATATCAACCAATTAATTAAGTTAATTCTTAGCCTCCGGCTAACTAGGAGTTTGACTCAACTGATTGAAGTTTGTTGGCGTTATTTTTAAGGAGGCGGCGCTAGCCTCTTTGTTGCTAAAAAGTCAACTGCGCTTGCAGTAACAATTATCAAATTTAATTATCTTGGTTACTTAATTTATATTGAAGTTATGGCTATGCAATTATAAAGTTTTTAATATTATATTGTGTTTTTTAATAAGTACAATGTTAAAGTAAAGTACTTTATCATAATCTTTAACTTGCATTATAATTCTATTAGTTTTTTCGTAAACTTATTTATTTTCTTTTGCGTTTTTTTCATTAAGTAATGCAAGCCGGTATAACTTAGGGTTTTAAATAATAAAAATATTTCATTTTCTAACGAAGGCTGGGTTTATAAAGTGTCCCATGGCTCCTAAGTTAACCAATGCCTTAGTCTCAATGCCGACTAAGGAAACGGTAAAGATTAGCTAATTTGCTTTTTTTATTATCGCTATCTTTAGGCGTTTTAATGCTATAGTAGTACATTATTGTTATTCCTTAACAATTCTTCCTATGGTTTCGTTTATTTATTATCGCAACTTGTTATTATAATTAATTAAGGTGTAAGGCGTTTTTAGCTTGAAAACTACTGGTTTCTAAATCTTATTAACTTTTAAGTGTTAACTCAACGGTGGTTCGTGAGGCTGCTGCCTCCTTCTCCAGTAGCGCTTATCCACGCTTTCCTGAAGGACTTTCCACGTATTCTTAACTTAAAGACAACTATTTAATAGTCTTGGCACAAAGAATTCTCTTGCCTCTCGCATATCGGCTATATAACGCTTTGGCCTAGCCTTAATATTTCCAGTGTTTTCTTAAAAGATTATAATCTTACTATCTTAATAAGCAACAATACACTTCTTTTAATACTTTAGGCAATCGTAAGTCCGATTAATTTCAATAAAGTATGGCTTACCTTTAGGAAGCAGCCCCTCTTGGTGCCATACTCGTTGGCTATTGGCAAAGCTGCTAAGAGTCCAAATCTCATTCAAAGATAGCAGTAGGTCATAAGTATAATTGTTCATATTTTTATCCTAAAAAACCTGACTTTTTTATTTCAGGTCTAATAACCTAACTGCTTCGTTGTTGAGGGCTTATTCCTCATTAGAGGGTCCCGCATAGTTCTTATTACAGAAGATTACCTGTGAATTCCATTTGGCGGCAGCGGCCTCTTGATACTCGAGATCTTGTTTGGCTAATCCCACTTAGCAACGAGGTGGCTCGCTTAATTTCTTCTAAGAATAATCCCAAGCGAGGTGTTTTGACTTACCACAAGTATAACACAAGCCTTGTTCACGTTGCTTTTATTTCTTCGTTTGTTTCTTTGCCCGCCCACTTCCTTTCTGTCACGGTCGCAATGTTCACTCGATGCAAACACTAGGTGTGCGGGGTTGATCTTGAATGATTAAGAAGTAGATGTATCACGTACGGTCGAAGACAATAACTAAGTATAAGTAAAGATACTATTTTAAGTTAAGCACAAAGCTCTTATTTAATAGTAAATGTGCTAATCTTATATAAAACCTTTTATGCTATAGATTCCTTTGGATTATTATAATCCCCTGGGATTTGGATTACTATGGATCACTACAAGCCGTTGTGATTCATCACGTGATTTTGTTCATGTTCTAACTTTTTTATGCAGTAGAGCTGCCGAGCCTTAGAGCCAAAACGCACGTAATACCTTCTACCAAGTAGGTTCGTAATACTATTTTCTTTTCTGCTTAGCGTAGTTCTTACGCTTAAGTATAACAAAGAAAATGTTATTGCAAGCTTATAGTTGTTTTTCTTTTTTATTATAATCTTTGATAGTAATAAAAAGAAACTTAAAGTTATTGCCTTTATTATTAAAATTAATAAAACTAGTAAAGAAATGTTTTCTTGTGGTTTTTGCGTTTGAACTTGAAAGCATTGTGTAGCGGCCGGCCCTAAGTTGTTTTGCTGTTTTAAGTGCATTTGCTATCGCAAAACAAATTATGATTTTATGAAGAAGCTTTCTTTAGTGGGTGATTAGGTCGCGCTGAAACGCCAACGTTAAAAGTTGCGAGATAAAAAGAATAAGGCGATAATAAAGATTATTTATTTAAATAAAATAAAAAAGCTTTTAAATAAGAAAGAAGTATAAATAATTAAGTTAAGTTTGTTGACTTTGGAGGAGCTTAATGCTTGCGAGAGGGAGGAGAAGGCGGAGCTTGCCCGGCTTGAGGCTAGCGCCGCGAGCCTTAAGCAGGCATTAACTTTTCTCAAGTTCTTGGACGTTGATCCCGAGGCCTTTGTTGACTTACCTAATTTCTTTTGAGAAGGTTTGGGTTTTGCTAGTAAAAGCGTCGAAGTATCCTAAGGCAGTAGAGGTTAAATTTAGGTTCTTAAGTGTTTTTTAATTATAGGTACCTTTTTTATTTAATTAAATATTTAGTAATTTTGCGAAAGTACTAATAGTTAAAAATAGTCTCTACTTTGTATTTAGTATTTGAGTTAATTAGTTGAATTTTTGTAATAAGAGCAGCTAGTGCTTTTAGCGGTACTAATTTAAGGAGCAATACGTAAAATACTGAATGAATATTCATAGTCTTTAAAAGTGCTAATTGAAAATTAACTAGTTTCTTAATTTTTGCAATTCTAAATAGTCCTAGCTTCTTATAATTTAGTTTGTAACTTAGTTGTTTAGTTGCAATATTCTTTTTAAGTAGGTAGACCTTATTTCCCTTTTTTAGCGTTAGTTCCATGCTACGCTTTTTATTATAGTAAATAGTTAATTTGCGTGCAATAAATAAAATATCATTAGATAATTTCTTATGCAGCTACTTTAGTTTATTTCCTTAAAGTATGACTTCTTGTGTGATTTTTTAACTTGCAGTTGGTGTGTTGTATGTCATTGGGTTATACTTGTAGTTCGCGTAAAATAGCAATACTTTAATGGTTTCCTAATTTGCGCTATTATATGCAAATTGCACGAGTAAAAGTAGTTGCACTTAGTTGTTTTGTTTATAATTAATATAATAGTAAAGATATGTTTTTATTATTTAATTAATTTGTTTTGTTTGTGCATTTATTTGTGAGTAAAAGACTATTAATATTTTTTGCTTTATTTTAAGAAGTACTACTAAAGTTTTTTAAAACTTTAAGGTAAAAAGCTTGTTTTTATTTAAGATAATCTTGTTTAGTATTTCGTAATTTGCAAAGATTATTTTAAGAAATACTTGCGCTATTTAAGGCGCGCTTTGAGTTCCTAGTATTAGTATTATGTACGCGTACTTTGTGAACTTGTTTGTGACTACATAAATTAAGTTGTATTTAATTCTTATGATTGGGTTTATTGAAAGTAGTAGCTCAATTACAAAGTCTAATGCAATTGACTTTCATAAGCGTGGTGGTGTTGCTGGCGACTTTATGAGTTCATACGAAGCATAGTGGTTTGCCTTGTTTTGAATGCATGTATTGCATAATAATACCACGTTTTTAACTACTTTTCTTATACCTGGGAAATAGTATTCTTGAGAAAGCCTTAACAACGTCTTGGCTATTTCTTAGTGTTTATAAGCAAGTGCTTTATATTGTTGTTTAACGAGGCTAGCTTTGTTCTTAGTGGGGACGTAGATTTGTTCTTAATATAAAAGAGTTCCGCCTAAGGAGAAGAAGAATTCTTTGCTTAGCTGTTTTTTTTGTTTAGTTACAACTAGGTTATTAGTGTATTCTTTTCAAATCTTTTTAAACACTAGTTGGCTAGTTGCTGCTAGCTGCTTATGATTGACTACTAATAAGTTGTTATCTTATTTGAGTACGATGTATAATTCGTGTGTCTTATTCTTAAGATACTTTGGTTTTTGATTGAGGGCGTTGGCTTTAGTATTTTTTGTTTCTTTAACATAAGAAATTTAAAGTTTAATTATAAAAAGTGTTTTATATTATTAAACTTATTATTGGTTTAGTTTCTTAGTGGTAGTAAAGTAAATGAGATTTTTATGATTTATTAGAATTTGTATCTCGTGGGCAGTGCTCTTAAGATAAACTTTTTACTTATATACTATGTTTATAATTACTAGTAATTCTTTATTGTATATATTATAATTAAGTTTTACTGGTAATAGTTTTTGCGAGTAGTATGCAATTAATTGCTATTTCTCGTCCTCGCTAGGCTGGCTGAGTACGGCTTTAATAGCGTAGTTCGAAGAATCTGTTTTCACTTGTATTTCTTTGTCAAGTGTAAAAGCAATAAGCACTGGTTTTTTGGTGAAGGCGTCCTTTAAGGCTCTAAAGGCTCGATTTGTTTTTTCCGTTTAATGAAACTTCTTGTTCTTATGAGTCAACTTCATGAGTGGCTTGGCGATTTTTGAATAGCTTTTAATAAATTGCTTATAAAAGTTGGTAAATCTAAGAAATAATTGTATTTTTTTAATGTTTATGGGTTTAGTTTATTTAATAATTGCTTTGATTTTTTTGGGATTTATAGTTAATTTGGTGGTGGTGACTACATAACTAAGAAACATAACTTTATTCATATGGAAATAGCATTTCTTTAGTTTAAGAAGCATATATGCTACCTTTAGCTTCTTAAGGATAGTGGTTATGTTCTTTACGTGCTGCTTCTTTGTTTTAAAATAAACTAGAATGTTGTTTAAGTAGTAAATGCAAGTTATGTTTAAGTATTGCTTTAAAATATTATTAATTAGACGTTGAAATGTGGTAGGTGCGTTAGTTAATTCAAAGAGTATAACTGTGTACTTGTAATAACCAAAACGTGTGCAAAATGCTATTTTTTGTTCTTTCTCTTTAGCCATCCTTACAAGGTTGTACGCTTTTTGCAAGTTTAATTAAGTAAAGATATTGGCCCCGCTGAGTTTATCCCTTAACTTTTTAGCTAATAGTAGTGCGTATTGATTTTTCTTGGTAGCGTTGTTTAGCTGCTTGTAGTCAATGCACATCCTTTGTTTGCTGTTCTTCTTTTTCGTAAAGAAAACGTTGAATTTCTATAGGGATTTGAACTCTTAAATAAAGCCCTTGATTATATTTTTATTAATGTATTGCTTAATTGTTATTAAGTTTATTACCAAATATTCTCGTAATAATTAAAAGATTGGCTTAGTATTATTAACTAACTTAATTTAGTGATCATAATTTTAATGTTTTGGCAAAGCCTTTTTGCCTTTTTCCTTGTAAAATAGTGCCGCAAATTGTGCGTATACTGCTAGTACGTTTTGTTTTGAACCCTATTCTTAGTATTTCGTTTTATTCTTGAAGGTAGCGCTAACCTTTTAAAGGCGTTTTGCTTTGGCCTTATCCTAAAAGCAAGTTGTACAGTTATTAAACTGCACTTGTAGTATATTTCAGTTAATATTAAAGTTGTGTTTCTTTATTTATGGTAATCCCAAGATGATATTGTGCTTCTCAATTTTCATAACGTCAAATTAAATATACTTGAAGTATTCGCTAATCCCTATGTGGACTAGCTTTGTTTGCACATTGATTAGACCTTGCGCGGCAAGTTCTTCGTTAGCGAGTACCAGCTTGTACTCGTCTACTTTAACTTTGGTTGGTAATAAGTATTGAAGTATAATAGCAAAAGCTATGAAGTTCTCTTGTGCTCCGAAGTCCATCATTGCCTTAAGCTTCACTTCCTTAATGTTGACTTTTAATATTAAGTGTTGATCGCTTATGGTGGCTAGCTGTTTGGCTTCGAAGTACTCGTAATGTACGTGGCTAGTGAGAACATTTTTTTATAATCTTTGTTTAGGCGTGGTGCAAAGTATGTCGTAAATATGCATAGTTCTCAACTTCTCTTGGCTGTTTATGTTGTAATACTTATAGTAGCTGCGTAGCTTATTAGCAGTGTTGACCTATATGCGTATTTTTCTTTCTTTTGCTAAGATTTTTCACTGCAACTCTACTTTTAATTGATACGGCACATTAAGTATTAGTACATATTCTTTTGGAATTACTTAGAGGTACGTGCTTGGCACGCCCTTATACTTGATTTGCTTTCAACAAATTCGTTGGTAGTCTCGATAAACTACCTTATAGTGTTCTCCTTATTGAGGTCCTTTACTCGCAATGGTGCCTAGTTTCTTGTAAGTTACGCGTGTAACTACATTTGTCTAATAATAATTGCCAAGGTTTTGCGCTAATTGGTTCTCTTATTAAGTAATCTCCTAGATTTCGCCGTATAATAGTCTCGTGAGTTGAGAACTAGGTGGCCCAGGCTCTGGAGTCCAAGCTACCTCTTTACCCTTGAAGTTCGTCTCAAGTTCCCAATAACCTAAGCCATTAATTTGGATACCCTCAAGTTCTTCTTGAGCGATCATATACTTAGTTACACTTTCTTCGCTACTTATGCTTATCGCGCTAGACTCCTCAGGCTCCGTGGTCCATTCGAAGGATTCTGGTGGTGAATCCTCAATGTCTAGCTCCCAAAGTTCTTCTGCTAGCTACTCAACTTCCTTACCACTTGAGGCCTCTTTGAGTTGGGTATGAATGTGAGCCTCCCCTAGCTTGTTCGAAGTCATGTGTTGATACATGGCGTTGAGTTGTTTTGGGGGTAGCGGTTTGACTACTCCAATTATGTCGTAGTCGCCTCAAGTCATAACATTAACTTATCGATTGCCGCCATTCTTTGGTTTCTTTTGTTGGTGAGAGCTAGCCATGTAACCCGAAAGGCCACATTTGAAGCATAACTTGTCTCGTTGACGCTGGTTTATGACTTCCTTAGATAGCCCACCGTTGCGTGGCTTTTCTTAGAATAACTTCTTCTTTTGGTGCATTGCATTTAATTTCATTTCCCAAGCATAAAAGAGTTTCTTTAATTCTTAGCCTTAATGCATATATCTTCTCAAGCGGTACTAGCCTTTCTTTTTTAAGGTTTGCTTGTAGTTGTGGTTATTAATTTTAATAGCTATTTCAATGAGTTTTTGTAAGTTGTTTAAAGCATTAAACTTGGCAATCTTATCTTTTACTTTATCTTTTAATTCCTTGTAGTACTAAGCCTTAAGTGCTTTATTATTTCAACTGGTTTGGTTGGCGTACTACTAAAAGAGAGTAGTGTAAGTAGTAGCCGCGCCATTCTACTTAAGGTTTTGAATTTAACGTTTTGCGGTTTGCTTTTAGTTGATATTGCTAAAAACGCGGTTAATGTATTTTTTAAATTCCTTAAAGATTTAAAAGATCTTCTTAAACTCAAAGGTTATTACTCGTAAGACTTTTCTCTTAAAAGTCTTGTTTTTAATATAATTAGTTAAGAAGGTCTTGATTTAATAAAACGCCGCCCCTTTAAGGAAGAACACTACTTATAGGACTTAGTTAGTTTTGGTGGCGAACTAGTGATCATTAAATCCTATGTAGAGTTTAACTTGAGTCAAGTAGGCCCTAAGCTTGTGTTAGTCCCCGTGATAGTTGTTGAGTACTGCAAGCTTTGAAATAAGCTTGTGGTCGAAGGTGGTTAGTAGAGACACGGCTACTAATGCTTTTGTAAACGTGAATTCTTTGATAGATATGTTGTATGTGAATTAGTACTTTTAACAAAAAAGTGCTTAAAGTGTTACGATTGCAATATTCACTTAATGCAAACACTAAGTGTGCAAGGTTAATCTTAAATAATTAAGAAGTAAATGTATCATATATAATCAAAGATAATAATTAAATATAAGTAAAAATACTATTTTAAATTAAGCACAAAGCTCTTATTTAATAGCAAATGTGCTAATCTTATATAAAATCTTTCATACTATAAATCTCTTTAAATCATTATAATCCCTTGGGATCCAAATTACTATGGATTACTACGAGCCATCGTAATTCATCACGTGATCTTGTTCATGTCCTGACTTCTCTGTGCAGCAGAGCTGCCGAGCCTCAAAGCCAGGACGCACGTGATACCTCTTATTGAGTAGGTTCGTAACACTTTCTTGGTCTTGTTTATTTAATGGTTCTCGTGGCCGTTCCTCTTCTCATTGCTTGGTTAATACGCGCTTTGTTGTTTCTCGTGTAACGAGGGAAATTCTAGCCGGCGGTTTTAAATGAAAGCAAAGTAGTCTCTCTTTTTGCGCTAGCACTTCAAAATTCACTCGTCGACGTCAATAGCGTTCTTAATCAGCCTATTCAAGGTGGTAGTCTTTTCTATTCGGGAGAGCTTGTCCTTGATGTTGTCCTTAAGGCCCTTGTAGTACTGGGCTCGTAGAGCTCCGTTAGTCCAATCCAAGCGCATAGCATAGCGGTTGAACTTAGCAGTGTAATTGTAAACCGTTTTCTTTTAATAAATTCCTAGTAAGTGCTTCTCAACTTGCTTCTTCTTATTCAAATCCCTAAAGATTTCTTTAATAGCAATAATAAACTTAACAACGGTTCTAAAGATAATCTTGCTTTTCTTAGCTATTATTATAAAGCAATTATTAGTAGCCAATCAATTAACAAAAAAGTTAATTAAAACTAGCTTAATTTAGTAGGCTTGTCACGGTTCAAGAAATCACGTGGGTTTTGGCCCTGAGGCTCGGCAGCTTGGTTTGCATAAAGAAGCCAAGATTAGGTCACGTAGGGGATCCCTGGAGCTCAGGGATCCCTCGTGAGGTTTAGGAATCTAGGGATCTAAGAGATTTAGGGATTTCATTGAAATACAGTTTTATATAAACACAGTAATTTCCTAGGTAGTAAAGCTTCGTGCTTAAATTTATATAGCAAGTTTACCTTATAGTTTACTACTGCTTGTAACGCCTTTATTTTTATAAAGAATCGAAGTGTCTTATGAATATACTTTATTGCTAATACTAACTCGACGAGCTTGTACGCATAGTACCCGCGAACAGCAGAAACATTACACTTTGAGCACCTAATCTTGAAGTATCACCACTTGATATGTTTACTAAGAGAAAGCCCTTTACGAAGACGAATAATAAGGCCACTACTTCGGTGACTAAGGTTAAGAAGGCCTTTAACGGCCCTAAGGTCAATTCCCCAGACAACTTTCACGGCGACTAAGGCAAGCTTAAATAATTTATTCTCTAATGTAATATGTACATTGCTTTTAACAATAATAAGTTCTAAGAATAAGAACCCTTAAAGATCATGTAAATCGCCTTATTTTTAAGGGGAGTTGCAGCCTATTAGATTAAACTAGCCTTAACCGACTACCTTAACAACTGCGCGGCAATCGAAGCTTGCTTTACTACTATGGCAAAGAAGAGCAAGGTTATCTTTAAAATTGTTACTAGGTTTGCAACTATTATTAAGGCCATCTTTGAAAACCTTAACGAAATTAAGCAGGCTAAGAAGCACTTACTGAGTATAACCCAAAAAAGCAGCGTTCACAATTACACGACCAAATTCCAATGCTACGCAATGAGGTTAAAGTGAACAAACGAAGCATTAAGAGCCTAGTATTACTAGGGCCTTAAGAACAACATTAAAAACAAGGTCTTCTAAGCATCAAAAATAACTACTTTAAACGCTTTAATTAAAATCGCAATTAAAATTAATAACCGTATTAAAAAAAGATAGCGCAAGTAAGAAAGTTACTTTGCTCTTATTTAGTTTCAAAAATCGTAGTTTTCTTAGTGTTATGAGAAAAAACAAGGCTCTCATTAGTTTAGCGGTAAGAAAAGAAATAATTAGGAAGATCATTAAATAAATAAAGCCAAGAAAAGCAAAAGTAAATAAACAAAGAAATAAAAAAAGAAGCGAGAATAGCGTAAGAAGAGCTTGTGCTATAATTATAACAAACTAGGACACCTCGCTTGAGACTACTTTCAAAAGAAATCGGGTGGGACACCTCGACGCCAAGTGGGGCTGGCTAAGTAAGAACCCAAGTATCGAGAGGTCGCTGCCGCTGAATGGGATTCGCAGGTGACTCTTTGCGATGAAGACTATGCGAAACCCTTTAATAAGGAATAGGCCCTCGACAACGAAGCTATTAAGTCATTAAACTTGAAGCAAGAGAGCCAAGTCCTCTAATATAAGAATATGAATAATTATAGCTATAACCACTTATTGTTTTTAAATAAGATTTGAACTCTTAGCAGCTTTGCTAATAGCCGATGAGTATAACACTAAAGGGGGTTATTTCTCAAGGGCAAGTTATACTTTATTAAGGTTAACTAAACTCACGACTACTTAGAATATTTGAAGGAATATGTTATTGTTTATTAAAATAGTAAAACTATAGTTTTTTAAGAAAACGCTAGGAACATTAAGATTAGGCTAAAGCGCTATGTAGCCAATATACGAGAGGTAAGGAAACCCTTTGTGCCAAAACCATTGGATAATTGTCTTTAAGTTAAGAATACGTGGGAGGTTCTTTAGAAAGGCGCAAATAAGCGCTACTGGAGAAGGAGGCAATAGCCTCACAAACCATTATTAAAATAACATTTGAAAGTTAATGAGATTCAAGGACTAGCAGTTTTTGAATTGAAAACGCCTTACACCCTAATTAGCTGCAACAACGGATTACGACGCTAGTTGAATAAAACCACGAGAAAGATCGTTAAAAAGCAACAACGTTGTACTACTATAACACCAAGACGCTTGAAGCTAGCGGCAACGGGAGAGGCAAACCAGCTGATTTTCATCGTTTCCCTAGCCGGCATTGAAACCAAGGCATTAGTTAATTCGGGAGTCATAAGACGCTTCATGAACCCAGCCTTCGCTAAGAAGTGGAACATTTTCATTATTCAAAACCCTAAGTTATATCAATTTATACTACTCAATGAAAAGAATGCAAGAAAAAATGATTAAGTTTGCGAGAAAACTAATGAGATTATTATGCAAGTAGAAGACCACTAAGAGGTACTTTACTTTGATATTGTGCTTATTAAACGACACAATATAGTGTTAGGAACCTTGTAGTTGCATAGTCATAACCTTAGCATAAATTAGGTAACTAAGACAATTAAGTTTGATAATTATTGCTATAAACGCAATTAACTTTCCGGCGATAAAGAGGCTAGCGCCGCCTCCTTAAAGATAACACCAATGAACTTCAACCAAATGAGTTGAACTCCCAGCTAGTTGGAGGCCAAGAGTTAACTCAATTAGTTAGTTGATATACAAGAATAGCTGCCTATGCTGTATAGAAAGTACGCAAGAATGTTTAAGGACCCTTAAGACATGAAAGCCTTGCTAAAACATTGGTCATAAGATTACAAAATTAACTTTAAGAAAGAATTTGTGCTTATTGCGAAGAAACTTCGCTATTACAACTACGCTATTATGAGAACGCTTAAGGAATGGTGTGAGCAAGGAGTAAAGAAGAGATGGCTTTGAAAGTTAAAGTTGTCTTGCGCCGTTAATATGCTAGTTGTTAAGAAACCAAGAGACCTAAAGGGGAGATCTTGCGGCGACTTTCGCATAATTAACAACAAAATAATAAGAGATATATACCCTTTGCTAAACGCGCAATACTTGCGAGATAAGTTAGCCAAAGCATAAATATACATTAAACTTAATTAGTGCAATGCCTTTAATTTAATTCAAGTTAAAAAGGAACATGAATGGAAAACAATCATTATTTTGCCTTCGGGCTTGTAAAAACACACGGTTATACCATTTGGACTTACGAACGCACTCGCTACTTACCAAAAACAAAATAATAAGATCTTAAGAAACTACATTAAAGTAATAGTTATATGTTACTTAAATAATATCTTAGTGTTCTTAAAGTACTCTAAGCAATATGAGAAACACATTTAACAAGTCATGGGAGCCTTAATGAAGGTGAACTCTTAACTAAAGCTATTAAAGTGCTAATTCTTGGTTAAACAAGTTATCTTTTTAGGCTACGTAATACGCTTAAGAGAAATAAGTATTAACCTTGAAAAAATCAAAGCTATGCGTAAATAAGAGTCGCCAAAGAACATTAAAAACGTGCAATTTTATTTAAAATTTGCTAACTTTTGCCGATAGTTTATTTAAGGCTATTTAAAGATTGCAAAACCTCTCACTAACTTAACTTGAAAAGAAGTGCTTTTTAATTAGAATAATAAGTGTAAGAAAGTCTTTTAATGAATTAAAATGAAATTCGTTAAGAAGCCAATACTTCGCAGCTTTAATAAAGAGGTAAAAAGCGTTGTTGAGATTGATGCCTTTAATACCTGCACCAACGCAGCACACCTGCAGTGAAACAAGAAAGAACAACTACACTTAGTAGCGTACTACTTTAAGAAGATATCCCCGGCCAAATAAAACTATAATATTTATAAGAAAGAGCTTATAATTATCATTAAAGCGCTTAAGCACTAAAAGACTTACTTGCAAGGAGCCAAATTCCCAATTATTATTCACACTAATCATATGAATCTTTGTACAATTACTACCACTAAGATTCTTAATAATTAAAGATTGGCCAAATGAGCTAAGGAACTTGCCTTATTTAACTTAGTTATCAAGTATATTTAAGGAAAGAACAACGCTTGCGCTAATACGCTAAGCAGGTTACCAAGCTATAAGAACGATAAGGTTTACAAAGAGACTACTCTACTAAAACTACTTGACAACGAGGACATAATACCCAACGTATGAAAAGCAGTAGCAATTAAACCAGTTTTGAAAGATCCTTAGCATAATACCCTAAAAACTGCTTAGCAAAAGAACAAGCTATCGCTAAACTAAACCAAGGAACTAATTTGATAAAACGAAATCATGCGCGTTAATGAAAAGATATGGCTTTCGCTTAGCCTGGCCAAAGCATATGTTAAGGAGCAACACGAGCTCCTCGCGTATGAACACCAGGGGATACGTAGAACGTATCTCAAGATTTTAAGGAACTACTGAAGTAAAGGGCTCCGCGGCGTAGTCAAGGGAGTGGTTAAAAACTGTAATGCCTGCATCAAGAATAAGTCTACTTGGCACGCACCTTATGAGCAAATAATTACAATACTCATATCACTTGAACCTTGAAAATTTATATCATAAGACTTCATAAGGCCGTTGCCACTATCAAAGGACTTAGTCATGGGAGTTAGTTATAATATGATACTAGTTATTATGAAAAGACTTACTAAGTACATGACCCTTGTATTAGTTAAGCAAACCCTTACAACTAAAGACCTAGCATAAGTCTACCTTAAGAAAATAGTATTCAAGCATAAGATACTTAAAGAAATTATATTAAATAAAGATAAGTTGTTTACGTTAAAATTCTAAAAAGCCTTAACTATCTTCTTAAGAACCAAACGAAAGCTATTAATCGCTTTTCACCTTTAGACTAATAAAAAAAATAAGCAAATAAATCAAGTTATTAAAACATACTTATATTACTACATTAACTATTAACAAAATAACTAAGTAAAACTCTTGCTACTAGCCAAGTTTGCTTATAATAGCTCAACCACGAAGACCACCAAAGTTACGCTTTTCTTCGCCAACTATGGCTATAAACCACTGGCTTATAAGAAGCCAGTAGATACAAAAGTAAACAATAATACAATGCGCATTTAAGTCTAAAATATCAAGAAACTTTACTAAGAATTGTCTTAAGAATTGCAATTTATAGCGAAAAAAAACACACACTACTATAACAAGGCACATAATTAGAAGCCAACGCTATAAGAGGAAAATAAGGTTTATTTTTTGCAAAAAAACATTAACACTAAGCAATTAAGCGATAAACTAGACCATAAGAAGCTAAGACCTTTTAAAATTAAGAAAACTAAAAGACTATTAAATTATAAGCTTTAATTACTCGCAATAATAAAAAAGATATTTCTTGTGTTTTACATATTATTACTAAAGAAAGCACCCTTAAGAGCACTACTAGCTTTAAAAACAATTGCTAAACTAATTAACTTACTTATAAAATATAATATAAAGAAACTATTAAATTATTAGTATTTTAAAAGGTAAGTTAAATACTTAGTGAAATAATTAAACTACTTTTTATTTAAAAACACTTAAGAGTTTAAGTTAACTTTTAATTGCCTTAAGAAGCTTGCTAGTTTTTATTAAGAAAACCTAAACTTACTTAAAAGAAATCTTTAAGGTTAAAAGGGAAATTATTAAATAAGAAGAAATTGAGGTTATTAAAACACTTGGCGCTTACCAACTTAAGGCTTAGGGAGGAAGAGCGCTTGGGTTCAAAGGCAAGCAACCAGTGGGTTAAAAAGGAACCCTTTAGTTTAAAAAAAGAGGTAGATAAACAAAAGCAAGCCGGCATTTTACCAAAGAAAAACCAATAAACAAAACGGCTTGCAAACAACTTACAATACCTAAAAGAATTATAATTTTGTTTTGCTTATATATACTTAAAGTATTATTTAAATTACAATAAGTTTAAATAGTAAATGCGCAAGCAATCTTAATAATAGAAACAGCACTTTACGCAATGTGTTATGCTCTTAATGCGCAAGGCTAGGGCAATCCATTGCTTCTTTTTCTTTTGCGCCACGCCAAGCATTAAGCGGTGAAGATTTATTAAAGGCATAATAAATGCAAAAAAAGACCATTGGCAATCATTGATATTTCCTTATTTTATTTAAAAGCGTAAAAATACGCTAGCAACGAAAAAAAGATAGTGTTATAATTTAAGGAATCATGTGAGTCTTGGCCCTAAGGCTCGGCAGCTTAGTTTGCACAAAGAAGCCAAGATTAAGTCACGTGGGGAATTCTTAGAGCCTAAGGATTCCTCGTGAGGTTTAGGAATTTAGGGATCCAAGGGATCCAAGGATCTCATTGAAATATAGTTTTATATAAACACAGTAGTTTTCTAGGTAGTAGAGCTTTGTGCTAAAATTCATATAGTAAGTTTATCTTATAGTTTACCACTGCTTGTAACGCCTTTATTTTTATAGAGAACCGAAGTGTTTTGTGAATATACTTCATTGCTAATACTAATTCGACGAGCTTGTACGCACAGTACCCGCGAACAGCAGAAACGTTACAAGGCCGTGGTGTCACGAAGATAAGAGAATATTCACAAGACCCTAAGAAATTTAATCTTAAATTTGTGGGCGTTGAATGTGACGCTTGCTCTAGAAAGACAGCAATCACGTGTGACTGCTGCCTTACATTACAATAAGAGTTCTGTGAAGATAACAAGACTACCTTAGAATCTATAACTACGAAGGAAAGAAGGTTAGGAGCATCGGTCTCTATATATAAAGGGACGCCATGGGGTCGTCCAATTTCGGTAAGCTTGGCTAAGTCAGGATGCCGGAAATAAGGCTCTAAGCGCTTCCAATCGTCACACTACCCCCCCCTCCAAAAAAAGCTTGTTCTCGAGCATTGGTCCATCTCTTTATCGCCATTAAGGTCGTCGTAATTATCAACACTATCTTCCCAAGTCTTAATCCATTTAAGTAACTTTATAGGAGGTCCTGCTTGCTTACGGTTGTTGAGATGAAAGTCTTTAACTTTATGCGAAGTATACTTTAGATTAGAGGCATTGTACCAATCAAGATTAACGTCTTAGTTAAGCCAAGTAACACAATAAGAGAGAGTCTTGCCAACTTTGCGGCAAGCTAGCACCTCCTCTAGCTCCCATTCGTTATCACCTATCAAGTTAATTAGTGGGGGGGCATCCTGCTCTTAACCTGGCAAGGGATCATTAGGATCCTTACGCAGCTTTCCAACTGAAAAAACGTTATTCTTGGCTTTCATACTCACTAGCAATTCCAAGCGATATAAGTGTCCTACCTTCTTAATTACTTTAAATAATCCATTTATTAGCATGTCCAATTTCTTGAATAAACGAAGTGAGTTAAAGTAGCGCATATCGAGCCAAACTAAGCTATCTTTATTAAAGTCAACATTGCGGCGAGAGGCGTTGTAGGACCGGGCCATCCTAGCTTGGGCTACAGTAAGGTTTGATCGAGCCATGTCTCATGCCTTCTTATGGCGTTAAGCATAGTCAATGGCTTGTTAAGTATTTAACTTATTAGCGGGGGTAGCTAAGTCTGGCAAGTTAATTTTCTAATCCTAATTCATGCGCGGTGCATATCCATAAACTACCTCAAATAAAAAGAGTCCTCTTAGGAAATCGTATAAAAGGGACATCTAAGCATAGTCCATAATAGGGAGATACTCAAACTAATTGTCTTAATAATATGTAACAAAGGGTCTAAGTTGTTTCTACAAGTATTGGTTGTAAACTTTGATCTAACCATTTGTCTATGAATAATCGGCAGCGAATAGCTGTCTCTTAGTTTCAAGGATTTTGCTAAGAGCAGTCCAAAATCTAAAGACAAACTAAGGTCCTTTGTTAAAAGTAATAGTTAAGGGAGCACCAAAGTAGCGATATACGTGGTAAATGTACATACTGGCCAGCTTTCGAGCATTAGTTGTCTTTTAGCAGGAGATACTAATAGCTTGTTTACTAAACCTGTTAATAAAAACGAGGATATTATTGAATTCATGCTTATCTTTATTAAAGGTACAGTAATTTATTGTAATGTGTTCCTAAGGTTGAAATGAAATAGAAAAAGAATAAAAAAATCCAGGCTTTTTATCTCAAGAGACTTAAATTCGTCGACATATATAACAATTGCAATAGTATTACTAAACTATCAACGTAATTCCGTGCCACTAGTACTAAGAAGAAAGCAGTTAAATCGTCTTCTTAGCACTGGGATATGCTGTGGTAACTTAATTATAAACCTCTCATATAAAAAGAGTTTGAAGGTGATTAACATTAAAGACCAAAAGGCAGCCATCGTAAAGCAAAAGATCGCCTTTTAAACTAAGTTTACTTGGAGAGTTTGACACTACTTACTTGCGCAAAGCTTATAAGAAAAAGGCAGTGCAATTAGCCTCCAAAATCTGCTGTACAACGAAGAATGTTGATGTGAGTGCAGCGAGCTCAACATCGGCCACTAGCGCGTCAGCGTCGTCAAGCGGCCGCAACTCTATAGACAGCAAGCGGGGGTCAACTTAGTCTTGGCGTAGGAGTTGTTGAAGGCATTGAGTCTTCTTTGCAGAGTTTTGTTAATCCAACTCGTCTGGCTTGCGAGAAAGCGCATCTGCCAGGGGGTTATGAATTCCAAGGCGGTACGTGATCATGAAATTGTAGTTCGCCAAGAGCTCTGCCCATCTTGCTTGCCTAGCATTCAATTGCTTAGAAGTCATAAAGTATTCCAAGGCTTTATGGTTCGTTACAACACGGACTTGGTGGGGGGCTCTTGCCAACTCGGCTCGCCAGTGCCCAAAGAACCTGATAATGGCTAGCATCTCTTTGTTGTGTACGGCGTAGTTGAGCTCAGCAGGGAGCATGGTCTTTAAAAAGAAAGCAACGGGGAACCAATCCTCACTATGTTATTAGGAGAGGACTCCTACCACAACACCATCACTAGCATTCGTCTTCAAGAGGCAAGGCAAATCTTACTAGTAGTATCTCAAGAGAGGTGCAAACGTGAAAGTATATTTTAAGAAGTTAAAGGCATTCTTGTATTCTACTATAAAGCAGAAAAAAACATTGTTTTTAGTAAGCTAAATAAGAGGTTTTGCTATAATACTAAAGTCGCGAATAAATCTCCAGTAAAAGTTGCAAAAACCAAGAAAAAACTGCACACCTTTAATAAAGCTTAAGTAAATCTACTTACAAACAACAAATACTTTCTCAAGATTAACTTCTAAGCTAAAAGTTAATATAATAAATCCTAAGTACTTAGTGCTTATAACTCCAAACTTACACTTCTTAAGATCTACTTGTAGGCTGGCATCGTTAAGGCGTTGAAGCATCTTTTTAACATAAATGTAATGCTTAAGGGAATCTTTAGAGTAGATAAGAATATTATCTAAGTACGCTGTACAGAAGTCATCAAGGTAATCAAAGAGAATATTATTTATGTAGCGTTAATAAGTAGCAAGGCCATTAGTCAGGCCAAATAAAAGAACTTTACACTTGTATACGCCGTATCTCATGCAAAAAATTGTGTACTCCTTTAATACTAGGTTTATTCGAATTTAGTGAAAAGCTTAATAAATATCCAATTTAGTGAAGATGCAAGCATTAGCTATGCAAGCTAGGGTCTTATTAATTAGGGGTAGGGGGTATCGGTCCTTCCAAGTAAGGGAATTCAGCACCCAAAAGTCAATGCATAGCCGTAGAAAACCATTTGGTTTCTTGACAAAGAGAATAAGAGTAGCGAAGAGTGCTTAAAACGGCTCAATAAATCCTTTGTTTAAGTTATTTGTGATATATTCTTTAACAGCCTTAAGCTTTTTGGCTAATATCTTATAAAGCAGTAAATACTTAAGTGCTTTCTCACCCTCTTCTTTTAGCTCAATTTTATGATCATATGAGCAATAAGGGAAAAGGATATCACTTTCTGCTTTGAAGAATACGTAAATCTAATCAGCGTATTCTAGGGAAATTATTAGTTTAGCGTTTAGCTTTTGGATGGATAATACAAATTGTGCAGCTGATTGACGATGGTTAGTAAGTTCGATAGTCAAAGCAGCAATAGCAGCGACTTTCTCTTATTCTTAACGTTTCTAATTAATTAGAGCATTAATCTCTTAAAGCATAACTATAAATATCTTGTTCTTTAACTTCCGTTTGCTTAGCCGGTGAAATATTGCGGCGTTAATTAAGAAGATTTCTATTATTCTCATGGCCTTTTGAAAGGTTAATTTCTGGGGTTTGCGGACAAGAGTAGTATAAGAGACGGGAGTATTTGTAGTCGATTTTGGTGCGAGAGAGAATTGCGTTTGCATATTCCGAAGTGAATTGGCATAATCCTTGGTATGCATTCTACGCATGGAGAAGACGAATTAGTGAGAGTCGTAGGATGCAAATTATGTACACTTTAAAGAATTAACAACAAAGATAAAGTTAACAATAGTATTAGTATTAACAATTGGCTGTAGGCAATGCTCTTTACCTAAGAAGCGTAGTTCTGAACATTTCTAGCTCTCAAAGGTTAACATAAAATTCGTAGCTGGCGCAGCTCTTTTAGCTGGGGTAGTAGTGTAACCACTTCCAAAGGTCTCCACATACTTGGTTACAAAATAATCATGAGATATCATAAAAAAAGAAGGCAAAGAATGCAACAAGTCTAAGGTATTTATAACTAAGGCAAAGTCCAAAGGTAAGAAATTGATTGTCGAAGTTAACTTAAAAGGTTAAGAATTATAGCGACTCCAAAATTCACACAACTTAGTATCTCTACGCTTAGCATCGCGCTGGTGGTGTTGGTGAATCTTGTGTAAGCGCAAGTCTCGGATTTCAATTAACTTGCTATAGCTAGTTGTTGGGGGGTAGTCCGGAGGCCAAATGAGTCGTCGTTTGGCGGCATCCAAAAGCACCTCGTAATACTCTAGCCATAATTTCCCAATAATCACTTCATAATTACCTAGGTAAGTAATTAAGAATGAAGTAAAAAATTGCAAGCGCTTATTTACTATTAAATTTAATGTGGTATAATGGCTAATGGTGCGGCCAGCTCTACCATCAAATTCTTTGATAAAGATAAGTAAAGGTAATAAGTGAATTGAAGGTTTTAAAAAGAAAAAAAGAGATTTCAAAAGAAAGTAGTTAATAAAATAATAACCATTAGCTCCAAAATCAAGAAGTGCGGGCAGTTTGTACGTAAGTCCGTTCTTAGAGAGGGCGATGCAAGTAGTTAATGCCTGTCCTCCAAGGAGCTTTGTAAGGTCAAGATATCGCATATCTCGTACCATGCCTAAGAAGGAGTCTTTTCTTAAGCATCGTCTTTTGCTTGGGGGGTAGGTGCCTTCACGTGCAAGTCAGCGTGTTCGTTGTTATTTGCAGCATCGCCGTCAAATTCGAAATCACTGTCGTAGTCGGTTTCCATCTCGCTAATGCGGGGTGTGCAACCACAATTAGGGAGTTGGGAGGAGTGATACCAGGGGGTATTCGCTAGTGTATAAGCACAAGGTGTATCGGCTTGTGCAAAATATTAAGAACTTAGGGATTGCACTAATCTCCCTTAAGTTTTACCATAGGTTAATGATATTAAACTAAACTAGTTTGCAGGTGCAAATGCATATGTAGGGACGTTTCTTTCCCGAGGTGAATCTTTGGCTTGGTGCCGAGAGGAGTTTGACTTTGCTTTTGAAGACTCGGATTGGCTAGTGTAATAAGTACGCTTTATAATTTGTCCCTAATCTTCAGTTTAGATAGCAGCTATATACTCACCTAGAGTCTTTGATCTGTCGAACTCAATAAATAGCTTCTTGCGTAAGTATGGCTGTAGCTTGTCTTTTAGGTCCATCTTAAGAATAGCCTAATCCCTGATGCCAGCCTTTTGAGCCAGGGTTTGGAACTGGTGGTAAAACTCCCAAAAGGTGTCCTTAGGGCCCATCTCTAACTTGAGGTAATCGTTTCAAGCGGTCTGTTTCTCATGGGGGTTTAACAAAAATAAGACTAACTGCTTAATCAAGTTAAAAGTGTTTGTTTCCGTTTCATTGATATTAAGCTCTGATTCCACAAAAAAGGGTTCCAAGAACGTACAAGCCATTCCATTTGTTTGTGCAAAAAGCCAATTTATTATGTGTTTATTATTAATAAAGTATAACTTATAGCAGTTTAAAAAGCACGCTACTTACATATGCTAAAGAAGGGGGCTGTAGTTGATGCCATTGGTGAGCTTGATCGAAAGGTTAGGGATCTTCTTGATGCGAGTAGCAATTGATATTGTAGAGAAACGAGAGGGGGAATGGTAGGGGTTTTGATGATGCGAAGTGCGGCGTTTGCGGTAATCATTTCTACCATTATCATTCTTATTATTTGGTTCTCCACCAGAACCAGGTGTAGGAGCACGCTGTGCCTTGCTTTTGTCTTTAGGGAACTCGAAGGCAGGAGTTTCCTTAATAGTATGATGAAGAAAAGAGCCGTTACTTTGAAAGGTTACAGATCTGCTGGCGGAGTTGTGTGCGGGAGGCACTCCGTATGGTTGTCGTTGCCGGAGGGCCTCTCTCAACTGCGCTGATTCGGCTTGATGCTGATTTGCCTTAGCATGAGTCGCAGCTAACTGTTCCTCCAAGACGCGGAATCGCCTTTCCATATCAGTCTCTCTTGTAGGTGTCACCGTAGGTGTGTTGGCAGGAGAGTTGGCATTGGAATCGCCAATGGGATGTACGGAGGAAAAAGCAGACGACATATTGGCGTCTTCGGAGGATTGTTCTGTTGAAGAGATAACCTTTGGTTTGGCTTATCGATTAGGAGGTAGAGGTTCGAAAAAAAGAGGTTGGTTGTTTCTACGGGTTTGTTGTGCCGTAGAGGAAGTGGTAGGGGATGCAAAGAAGAATTGAGGGGCTGAAGTTTGTACTACCTTTTAGTTTGGTGTAGGTTAGTTTAATACCATTCATTAAGACGGTGCTCAGTATAGGCCTTCCCTGTAAAAAGCTGGTTTCGTAGTAACTACTTACAGGGGAATTCGGAAGGGGAATATTTACTATCTTCCCAAACGGGTTGAAAAAGAGTTATAAATAATGTAACGCTTGCTTTAAAAAGACAGCAATCACGTGTAACTACTACCTCACATTACAACAAAAGTTCTATGAAGATAACAAGACTACCTTAGAATCTATAACTACGAAGGAAAAAAGGTTAGGAGCGTTGGTCTCTATATACAAAGAAACGCCATAAGGTCGTCCAATCTCGGTAAGCTCGGCTAAGCCAGGATGCCGGAAATGAGGCTCTGGGCGCTTCCGATCGTCACATTGAAGGCAAGGTAGGTACTATATTGGAGTACAAACTATTTGAGTTTGTTGCAATCTTTATGATAAGTATTTAAGAGCTGGACCCTGGGGGTCTCGGGCTTCTTACCCTCATCGTCGGAGTTTCCGACGGCGCTTCCTGCGGCGGGGGTGGCGGGGGCCATTTCGAAATAACAATACTTCAAGTGAGGTGCTTAAAGTGTAATGTTCCTGCTGTTCGCAAGTGCTGTACATATAGGCTCGTCGAGTTGATATCAGCTATAAAGTAAAGTCACAAGACAATTTGGTTCTTTATAAAAATAAAAACGTTACAAGTAGTAATAAACTATAAGATAAACTTACTATATGAATTTAAGCACGAAGCTCTACTACCTAAGAAACTACTATGTTTATATAAAACCCTAATTTAATAAGATCCTTAGATCCCTAGATTCCTAAACCTCACGAGGGATCCCTGGACTCCAGGGATCCCCCACGTGACCTGATCTTGGCTTCTCTGTGCAAACCAAGCTGCCGAGCCTCAGGGCCAAGACCCACGTGATTCCTCGAATCGTGACAATAGCATGATCGTGTTCCTCCACTATAGCTCCACCACCAAGCTTATACTATCCATAATACTTCTAAAGGAGTCTTATTCGGATCTAAGACATTACCACTATACAGGAAATCGCTATTAGCCTTATGGCTACTGTGGCGGGCAAATTCAAGTAAGGTTGTTACGCGGATCAATACCTCGGCTGACAATTTTGGTTTAGTGCAAAACAGCCCCGCACGTCTTTGAATATTTACGCGGTAATATCAACCAAGAAGCCTTACGGAGGTACAGCGGTTTAGTGTGGTATGTGGGTCTGCAGGGGGATGTTCCACAGAGGCGGCTCTTGACTTGATCGGGTTATTACTGACACAGCTCACGGGTCATGTCAACAAACAAGTTGCCTCAAGAAGAAAAGAGCATGATTCTAGCAAGACTCTAGTAGGGGCTCTCTGCAGACCCACATACCACACTTAACCGCTGTACCTCCGTAGTAATGGCTTCAATACCTGCACCAGCTGCCGTATTTGGTCCAAGCGACTAAAAGTCTGCACCGCGTGTAGTCGAAATTGTTACAGTATATAATAGCCACATTAGGCTCTCATTCACTTCCAAACTAATCTTGACCATCTTAGCCCCTACAGATATTGTGGCACTTGAAGGTTCTATAGCTTGACCTCGTGACTCAGATAATGAACCCCGCACGACGGATCCCTGGTACTCATCACAAACCTCCAGACCCAGCTTCCGAGATCGCCAGCGGTCAGATTTCTCAATATTACCTTCACTGCTCTCTGATACGATAAAAGAGTTTGAGATACGCAAGTCGAAGTAAGACCGCATATCTGCAGTGTCCAAAAACCGTAAGACTGATTGTTGGGTGTCATATGATACATCTGGATGAAGCATAAGTGAATTGTCAGTTGGTCTCCAATCACATCTGTGTAATTTAACAGCATGAACCTGAAAACCAATCGCATCAACCAAGACAAGCTTATCCCTTATGGCCGGGGGCAGCACCTCGCGATATGATGGTAGGTCCGTCAGGTAAACCTTCGAGGGCTTCGCTTGGGACACTAATCGTGCAGATACCATCACTGATGGGTATCCTTTCGGACAAGAGATGCGGTTGTAGGCACGCTCCAGCGAGTTCCCTGATAAGAGCACCCCAGCGCATTCAAACGAGTTCCCGGGACGCGTGAAGGGCAAAACGGCAATTGCGAGATCATGTCTTTGTGGGGTGCCTTCTTCATCCGCGATGATGTACCAGTCTGCTTTCTCGACAAGCATCAGCTCGACTTTGAACCCGCGATTTGTGTGAACCCAGGCCTTGCTGCGGTCCCTCTGAGTGGCGACGGATTCCAAGACAAGCTGATGTGAAAAATGCTTCGGAGATTCCGCCAGGATATCTTGTCGTTTGATGGACCGTGGGAAAATGCTCCACAAATCCGGCCCGGTTGAAATGCAGTTCTTAAAGCTTAGCCCCCATGCCAATAGGGAAGTCGATGATGTTCGTTTGACCAGCTCATGCTGCAGTCGCTCAAAAGCCTTGAACTCCCCTTCTCCATATTGCAGAGGCATATGGACATCAAGTATGCCCATCAAGCAGTATGCAATATCTTCCGCCTTAGTTGTCTGTCTGTCCTCGACCCATGATATACGAGTGAAATACATTTCGCGCCTGATCTCCGAAGAATTAAGTATGCAATTGACTCCGATGCCCGTGATGGAGGATATGATGGGACAGCACGATTCCTTGTCCCCGATTAGTCGCCAATTGGAGTCGTAGAATATCACCTCGTGGGGCGGCGGCTGTCCGAACCATTCGAGCGAGGCAGCATGCATAGTTTTCGATGCATCACTGAAGGCGCATCTCGCAGTTAGAACTCGTAGTTGCCTGGTTCGATGGTCTAGGTAACTGGCAGTAAGCTGGTGGCTACTAATGGAAAATTCTAGAAGAACGCCACATTTTATATGAAATCGGTATACGAAGTAATGTAGCATAATACGGCTAGCGTGCCTGTAAACATGACATTATATAAGCGTGGTAACTCGCTTGGCGTTTTATGTCTCCCCTCTATCCGGATAAACTCGGCACGCAGATTTCCTTGTGCTCTAAGTGTTCAAAACTTGGAGTCATATTCTTTCTTGATAGTGCCTTCTTGCCGTGGCCCTGAAACTCAGGGACAGGCCGATAGTCATGATAGAGTAGGGGGTAATAGCTACAGCAGCTTTTTGTAACGTTCCTGCTGTTCGGGGGTACTATCCGTACAGGCTCGTCGGGTTCGTATCAGCTATGAAGTAAAGTCACAAGACAATTCGGTTCTCTATAGGAATAGAGACGTTACAAGCAGTGGTAAACTGTAAGGTAAACTTGCTATATGAATTTGAGCACGAAGCTCTACTACCTAGGAAACTACTCTGTTTATATAGAACTATGATTCAATGGGATCCCCGAGGAGCCCACGGCTCTGGGGTTCCGGGAGCCTTGGATCCTAAAGCTCCAAAAGCTCCAGGTGTTCACGTGACGCTCGTCTTGGCTTCTCTGTGCAGCCAGGCTGCCGAGCCTCAGGGCCAAGACGCACGTGATCCCGGATTGTGACACTTTTGACGCTCTCAACGAAACGATCAACAGAATAGCCAAACTACAGTATTTTCTAAATGCAAGTCAGGTCCTTATAGAGAAATAGCTAAAGAACAATAGTAAATAGATTGTAACTTTATATATTTAAGTGGTGGAGATTTAAGACACCTAAACTATAAAAAAAATTCGGCACACAGGTTTTTTCGGCACGCAGGGATAGACGTTAATAAAATGTGAACATCTAAGAGAAATATAAATACATATAGCTATCCTTGTAATGGTCATTTTCATTTCAAATTCAGCGCACGAAAAATCACTCCCTCTACATTTCAAGAGACATCGAACTGACTCTAGCAGCAACCTTAAGTGAGAGCTGAGAGCTAAACATCTTGAAGTGTATCCGAACCGAACAACAAGAATACCTCGTTAGCAACCATGTCCAAGCCAGAGTTTCAAAGAGCAATAGAAATGACACGCATAAGAATAAATTCAAGTTTAAGCATCATCATTCATTCGCTACTCAACTTTGTTCCAATGTCCTTTCTTCTCTCCTGTTGGCAGGCTTGGCAATCATTAGCCCCGTGCTTAGTCATCTCAAAGCAGGTCTCAACTTCAGCAGCGATCAAAACCACGACTGAGACACCAGACAGTCACCACAGCACGTCCTCCATCAGGTAACCACTACGTAAAATGAGGAACAGTTCTCCGTCGATCTTTTGATGAATTGGACTGGCTCTTGATAATCGTGCACAAGAAGAACGCAGGCCCACCACGCCACCGAACACCTTCACAACCTCAATCCCAGACAGTCGAGGCCGGCTCGCAGAGAGCCAAGCTCCATTGGCCACGATGGGTCTCATCACACAAACAACCCGAAACTCCATGGGAATTCGTGTCTTACTAGAACCCAGCTCCAGTGCCTACATCCGCTCACTCATGGACAAATACAATAAACCAGAATACAGCCAGCCAAGACAACATCGGCCGCCACCATCAACATGGTCTCACATGATGCTATTACGAGTCCCGCCAATAGACCCAAACGTCTATCGTCAAGCCGCTTTCAAGATATCACGCCTCTTCAACCCCTTTGACGTTGTCTTCTCCCGGCCATATCGCGAGCGGGTCAAGAGAGGCGACTACGTTGCCCTAGAGTACTGGTCCTACGAGCTGTCCGAAGTAGTGAAGCATTTCCAGAAAGATGTATTCAGCCAGGCGCAAGAATATGCAGACTACGAGACGGCTCATCTAGGGACGAGACAAGCAAAGAGGAGGTGGCTTCAGGTCATGAGAGGACTTGATGATGACACTCCTCATGTTACTCTCGCCTCTCGGTTGTCCGAGTGGGATAGTGATAGGGTTCTGAGTGACCTTGAGAGCAGTTTCTTCGAGTATGGCAATACGGCAGGCTTTACTGTGAGGGCGGTTGCATTGGAACTGGTACAGTACAACGAGCCGGGGCTGGTGCCACAGTTCTTGGAGGCGGAGCAGTTTCCTTTTGGTGTTCAGAAAAAGGTGGAAGTTGAGTCTCAAATGGAAGACGCAGAGAAAAAGAGTGAAAGGGGAGTGGATTAAGAGATTGGGATGGCATGGGACGGCGCTCGGAGGGGAATAGGGCCAGGTCTAGAGCGAAGCAGACACACTTGAGGCAAGGAATTAACCATGGCCATTTTGGACACGGGAATAAATAGGTACATACCAGATGTCACTGTGGCTTTGTTTGTATCAACAGATGTATTATACCCAGGTGATTCACCGAAAGGACGTCAAGTAAGAGGCCAAAATATCACAGAATTTTATGCCCGAGCGGAGTCTTTATCCACCAAGATACCTCCATCGCAAAACACTCGTGAACACGGAAAATGAAAGCCATAGCAAATACCGCAAGCAAAGCTTCAAGAGAACACCCCATAGACGAAAGAGAAAAGACAAAATGAAAGCAAGAACCACATACTCATATCAAAAAACATAACCCACTAATATAATCACGACACAGATGCAGGAGAGACACTCCCCTCTCGTCCAACTCTCTCCCAAAACCTCCTCAAACCCAAAACTTTCGCCCTCGTAGGCGCTTCTCTCCTCTCCCTCCTCTGCGCACCCCACCTCTGACCCCCTCCATCC
>JAFJYG010000029.1:0-131518 GCA_017366145.1 Cadophora sp. M221 | reverse complement strand
AAACTATAAAGACCAAGTAAGTTTATCGTTTGAAGTCTCGGGAATGAGCATAAGATCGCGGTATTTTACCCTGCCACGTTTTGTTTTCACCATCAACAACTCAACGAAACCTGCCGCTTGGATCATTTTTGAAGATGAGTTATTCACTCACTTTAATCATTTATTTCTGCTTAGTTGCTTTAAGAGTCAACGCTCTTCTACAAGACCAGGTTCAGAAACAACCGTCGAGGTATACCGATGTTGAGTTTGATTGGGGCACGAATCATACAGGTGTGTTAGTATACTGACGTGGAATATAACTCATTAGGTACTGATACTTCAAAGGAAAGCTGAATCCCCGTGCTCCAGGATGGTCGGTGGGAACGTATAGAATTGGCGGCTCACTTGCCTGGCTTGAGAGTAGCGCGCAACTGGCAATCTCGAGTCGCACCGTAGAACACGTCGATCTAGTGTTCTCGATGACAAAGATCAACCCCACTGAAAACACGCTCATGAATCTACATTATTTCCGAGGAGCCTGGAGGCTTATTGAACTGGACTCTTGGGGAACGAAAGACAAGACGTTAGGCGCGGGCGTCGTGTCCTTAGTAAGGTCCCAAGCTCAACTAGAAGTTTTCTATACAGTTGCCTCAAACGAGATACACCGACAAGAGTGGCAGAACGACGAGGGGACATGGTTGGAAGAACCGAACTTAGGTATCACTGGCTTTCAAATGGGTTCTCATCTCGCAGCTGTGAGTAGGAATACACAACATTACGACAATTCTATCTGGGTAGAGGAGATAACCAGCAGGCTATTGTGCATTCGTACAGAAGCGGGGGCTTGTATAGCAATGATAGAGTACTCGTCAATCCTGGGTAAGTCGTACTTTCAGCAGATAAAATTAACAGGATTATCTCCATTCTCAGGTTGAGTTGAAAAGAAACTAATGAGAATCCAAATTTGTGAGGGAAGCTGACCTAAAAACTTGTTCAGAGGTTCCTTCTACGCTTACCAACCTCCTGTAAAACATGGGATTACAGTGATAAAGATAGGCGAAGACGTTCATCTATTCTGGCTGACTGGCAGTGGCTCCGTTCAGGTATGTTCTATTTGGTTACTCCCTTGAGGTGTCGACAAAACAGAAAAGCTGCTATGAACTTGGCAATCTTTCTACTTTCTCAATGCCAGAGAGTTAGCAAATGACCGAATAGAGTTTAACACTGTGTTAGTCAGGCAGATATTACGCTTCTGGAGATATTGGCTGGGTATTTCTCAGTCTATTCGGTGGCGAGGCCATTGGCAACAAGGGCACAGCTCTTGCAGCCATCTCCCGCTCTTCGACAACAATCAATATATTCTTCATCGGCACCGACCTGAAAGTTCGCAATATATACTACAACAAGAGCGGGAACACTTATGGTAATGGCGTGATCTCCACAAGTAATGCACAACCTGGATCCATAGCCGCTGTCGCGCAGGGTGAGAATGCCATGGAAGTTTTCTGGACAACCAGTGACGGAACCCCCATGCATGCGTACTGGTATGTTACGAACTTTTATTTTATGTATTCGATTTTGCGCCATAGTTCCCATCGACAAATGAAGCTAAGATTACAACAACAGGAACCTGCAAACCGGCAGCAAGTGGGTTGAGGAGAAAAATCCTAATCCCTCAGCACACAAATGCGTTCCAGGGAATTCCATAGCTGTCGTGAATGTTGGCAATGCCTATATGCACGGATTCTGTAAAGCGAAGGACTTCTCAGGGCTGGTTCAATTCTTGTTCCAACCTTGAAAGTGTGATTTTGTGAGGAGGAAGGAACAGGAAGTCACAATTTGATAACTAGAAGAATTGAGAATACTGTCAGAGAACTTGTTTTATTTGTCCAGGAG
The DNA here is from genome assembly GCA_017366145.1 of Cadophora sp. M221. Classification (NCBI taxonomy): domain Eukaryota; kingdom Fungi; phylum Ascomycota; class Leotiomycetes; order Helotiales; family Ploettnerulaceae; genus Cadophora; species Cadophora sp. M221. The sequence continues at coordinate 129,643 of JAFJYG010000029.1, read as the reverse complement.
AAGAGAGCTTGATGAAAATATCGATTGTCGCGGTACGCATTGTGAAATGTTGGCTCGACCATTGAAGCTGGCTCAACATTGGTTGCATCTTTCTCTTTCCTTGTCATCAAAACCTTGATGATCCCGTCTGTCTTGTGAGAGTCGGCGTTGAATGTATAAAGAGTGCATAGAAACATAAATAGATTTGTTTGTAAGAGCTTCGGTCCTTACTAACCGTACACCTAAGCGAGAGCCCCTCCCTAGCCTTATTTTTTTCTACCCCGTCCCCCCTTTCACTCTACGTACCCAAGATGCGTAAATACCATTAAAGTGGACGAATTAATCTTCTCTTCACCACTCAAACCCTATAAGCCGAAAGAAATGTGGGGAACACCTACTCGGAGCGCTGCAAGAACGCTGCGGAGGAATGCTGCAAGCGACGGCGAAATTCAGAAGACTGGCCTTTCGCGCTCTGCCATTCAAGACATTGTCAAAACTCCTACTTCGCGTACTACGCGTCAAGGGAAAGTCTTTAAACCGCAAAGCTTAAGCAAAGAGATATTAACGGTATCTTCCGGCTCCTGCTCCACCTCTCGCTGATTCGGGATTCCTGGTCGTTCTTCTCCCATACTCACGTCTTCCTCAGCGGAGAAACCTGCTTTCGTGAATGGTGGTATGGCAGGGCCGAGCGGCTCTACACGTATGTCACCGCTCTCGTTCTCTGGCGAAGAGACTTTTGAAACGCACTTCTATACAAATTCCTGGTGTCCTTGGACGGAAAACTCTTCACCTCAATTGAGCCTGTGACTTCTTCACTGTTACATAGCTACACATGCAGATGAATATAAAAATTTCAAGGATTGTCATTGATCCTGCCCTCGTGAACAGAGTGGTATTCTCGGGAATAGGGGTGAACGAAACGTCGCCGAATATGATCTATTACTGCGACCACTTATTAGGGCTTTAAGAACTGATTTTAACGGACCGGGCGCTACTTAATTTGATTTACAAACGGACGTTTCCAGGTCGCAAACATTGCAATGTATCTCCGGATACTTCAGAACTTGTTCGCCGTGTCCAGCAATTTTTCTTATATGAAAATAGGTAGGCTATGGTAGTGGCTGTTGGTTTGATAGAGATTAATGAGTTAGTCATGCCTTTCAGAATTGTAATCAGAACGAATGATTGTAGATTGGAGCGCCGCACGATGTGGGTTCTCCAGCTAGCATCATCTAAATCTACCTACTCCTAGGTAATGCACTGCTCCCTTATATTCACGTGACATCAACATGACCTTCGCTTACTTTCGCGCCGAAACTATCGAGCGAAGGATATAAAACCCTTTCCCTCGCCGAACAACACCTTCCTCCCTCAAAGTAAAGCCCGATCGCCATATGTTTCACCCCATCTAAAGCACATCACTTCCGTGCCCCATGGGGAAGTGATGGAAAAGGCCGTTTTGGCTTCTGTTGGATACGAACCAAGGCTCGGCGGCGACCTAAATTCACGGGCGGTCGTATTCCTTCTGATCGGTGATGAAATTCGCCTTGGATGTATCCTTCATGAGGGCCTGCATGTCGGAAGTACATGTGGCCGGACTGTTGGAGTATCTTCCTTGGTGGTGGCTCTGAGATCACTTCTTTTATTTTTGTTTTACTGCGCGCGAGAGGCTGTGAGATCGAGATTGTGGTTTTATGAGATTGCAGGAGAGCAGTGCTGTTTTGATTTGTTTATAGAAATTGAATTTCACTTTTATCTTTGTTTACTTTGTACATCTAAGGCTCGTTTGAGAAGCGGCGGCATCAGTCAGCCCGAGACTGGATCTCAACATCCTCCTACAAAACCCTTTCCTCACCCCTTCGCAAGCCCTCTGAAATTCGCTGTTCCACTTCTCTCTGATCAATATCAGCCAAGTACTTTTAAAACACCGTGAAAACGCCACCTGTTTTAATTACCCCACTCGTCAGGTGGTGAGGTCGTCTCAACTCCTCATGCAGGTTTCTGAGCTAGTTTTGATAAGGTTTAGTTCTCCATACCTCTCCCCGCCCGATGTTTTATTTATATATTTCACTTTTGTTAATTTGCACTATTGGAATTTGAATTTAGAGAGTTCGATAAAGAAACATAATATTTCGCATAAAACCAACTAAACGTATCATTAGGATAACGTAGCAAATCCTAACATACGACTCCCCTCCCCACTAGCGACTAGTCCTCCACCCCAAAATAAAACCCCCATCTCACCTAAACCCAATCCCTTCCCTCCTCCCACATTTTTCTAGACCTGGCCGTGATAGATTTTTCAAAATGTCGAGCAACGGGATTAAGCGGCGATCCGAACACAGGAGCGCGCTAAACGTGGAGAATTGGGGGATGTTTGCTCTTCATTTTAATTGGTGATGATATTCTCGCATGAGCCGATTACAACGAGGTCGAGAGATTGCGTGGTGGCACAGTCTTGAGACAGAGTTTTTGGAGCCTGTGTGGATTGATTCTGAGATCATTTTTTCTGTATGTTTTCTTTTGGGTTTGGGTTGAACTGGTTGTGTCGTCGAGCTTCTTGATTGAAACCGATGAAAAATCTTGAGATCTCTTGTTCGTTCTAGATGGAGCCAGCATCGCAACTTGACCCAGAGCAGTCCGACGATACTCAATTTAAATCTCTATATTCAATTAGTAGACATATATGTACAACAGAGAATCACTTCGTCGTGTTCTCGTAATGTGTTGCGAGCTGTCGCAACATCTTGCCCATTTTTGGAGTCACTCCCCACACCCATGTATCGTCATAAAATCCAGCCCAAGAGCGGGTCAAAGTGGCTGCAAGAGATGTATCCGAGTCATCTGACTCGATATCTTCCGCCAGCATATCCCGAACCCTCTGTACGATTTTCAAGTCAGCTTCATCAAGAGCTGCGCCTCGGCGCTGCAGTGTCTCCTTTGCATGTAGCCACTTCGTCACGAGAAGGACTATCAATCGATATCAGTTCATGATCAATACTTGACATACATTCGGAGACATACTTGAATCCCAGCCCGCAAAGGCATGCTCAATAGCCCATGTAAAAGCAGCAGTCTTCTTCACCAAGCTACTCCCAATTCTCGTCGGTATCAAAATACCTTCCAACGCCACTGATACAGCACGGTTCAAATACTTCGTCCATTCCGTCGGTTCGGATAAAAATTGCTGTATCGCTAGCTCATTTTCGTTTTCGTTCAAGCAAAACAGCATGCCACGAGATGCCGATTCCGCCTGCGTCATGATCCTACAATAGCTCACTCTCAATAAAGCCAAAGAGTTAAAAAGCAACGGCCCTTCCGTCTCATCCCAGGTATAGGATTCATCCGCTCTTACCCTAGCGTCTTTGATTAATTGAAGACACCTGCTTATCGCCATCTCCATCTGGTTCGTGATATCTGATACCTGGAATGAATTCGTCTGCGCAAAATCAGACCCTTCGCCTAGAATGTACAATCCTTGAGTCATGTGGGAGATGTAAATCGACACAGCGTTCACGGCGACGCAGCAGGAGTATGGATCCCATTCCCAGTACTCCTCTGGGACATCGGAAGAAATTGTTCCGTCTAGCAATCGCGAAACGGCGTCTTTCAACCGCAGTGGTGAGCCGGAGTCTCGAGTTTTAGCGGTTTCGCGCCAGGATTCGGCGGTGAAAGCATCCCATAAGGAGTGGTGACAGGGCATCTCGACGTTGCCATCTGTCAGCATTGAGAAGCCTGATGCATAACCATATAGTATCGATGCTAGGTTGCAGAAATATATATACCCGTACATGATCCTGTCTCTAGCGATTAGAAACCCCGAAGACAGAAATTATCTTGATTGGATGGCCCCTTACCGCTTAACAGATTCTCTTTCTATCCATGCTTCCCAAGTCAAGTCATCGTGGTGCGTAGTATGCGATTGGAGCCATGTCAAGCGAGCTCGGAAGTCCTAACCATGTTATTAGAGAAGAAGTCGCGAAGGCGTGTATGGATTTACCTACCCAGACAAAAAAGCCAATCCGATGAATCGAAATCGAACATAGCTCTAGATCCCCACTGAAAGTCTCAAACAATGCTAGGAGGAGTTTTGTTTGACTGATCCATAGCGAGTTATTTGAAGATTCACTGCGCTCTGCACCGGTTGGTTTAATCCAATCCTGCAAAAGGAGCCCATTCAGAGGAGGTCCTCTGCCTGAGCTGAGGGAGCTCATACTCTCGAGACTTTGGTGAGCGGCATTGTAGAAGATAGCCGCTACTTTTCTTTCCATTCGGTAGATTGCTCCTATGGCGCAGATACAGAGCAACAAAGGTGCTGGAATCTTGTCGAGATCGAGAGACGGTAGGTGGAAAAGTGGGACATGCGTGTTAAACATCGCGATGTATCGTTGAATGCAACGTTCATATAGGGCAGTGGCGAAGGATGACAAGAAACGAAGGATTTCTGGAGATATTCGAGTTGATAGGTCTTTTAGGAATTTCTCGCGCAACTCGTTAGTGAGACGGATTGGAGATGCGGTCTTTTGATTTCTTGTCGTTTGGGGGACGGAACAATTGACTTTCAAGCATATGGGGCTGGGACTGCTTTGTTCAATAGAAGGCTGCTGAGTTTGGTCGTTATGAGTGACACGAGTGTCTGTTGAAAGATCGTTGTCGCCGGGGAATATGCTTGATAGACCCTCTAATGGTGAAAACCCGTCCATGAGCTGGCTGTCCAGATGAGGGAGAGCGAAGTCGGCCATTTCCTGAGATGGCCAGTCGAAGAATGGAACTGGCACGTCTGTCCAATCACCATGAACATTCCCGTAAACATCATGCTGCGTGCTGAAAGTTGAGGGCTCAATTGACTCAATTCCCTCGATATCTTGCAACTGGTCGAGAAATGCGGCTGTTGAAATGTGATCCGTGCCGGCCGTTGTTTGGTGACTTTCATTGGGCGATTCGCTGGATTCCGCTACCACCTGAGTGGAGAACGACTGTGGAGAAGGCAATGCTGTTGAGACGTTAGGCATGCTTGGAAGGTAATGGCAAGCATACACATGAACGGTAAAGATGCGTCCTGATTTGCTTTTGCTTTTGACTTTGCTTTAGCTTCCGTTTTCTGTGCCCCATGCACCAGTCTCTGATGTCGAACCAAAAGATCTCTGCTTTTCTCATTCTCAGATTAGTATTTGTAGAAGAATCTGCTAGAACTACTGACTTTCGCATATATCGATTGTTGCAAGTCTCACAAAGGTACGGCCTTTCTTGAGTATGTCTCCGTTCGTGTCTGGTGCAGTGCTCGCTACGTTTGAAAGCTCTGGAGCATGTTTTGCAGACGAATCTTCTCCTGGTATTGAGCGGTTCGGCCAGAGCGAATACGTCTGTTCCTTCAACTTGGGCCATCATGAAAGATTGATTGTTTTTCTTTTTCTTTTGGTGTTGGAGTTGGGGATGAGATGGAGAAAGCAGTCCCAGGGTCCATGGCGGGGGTAATGGGAAAAATCTAACCCAAGCTCGTAAGCGTCTTTCCCCGGTGGCGCGGCTAAGATCAGTTGTGGGGAATGATGCGGGGGAGGGGGTGAGACTTGGCGATGAGGAATTAGGGAACTTCGAATATCACTATACTCATCTCAACTAGGAAGACTTGTCGGTAGATGGTTGAGCAATTCCGAAAATAAACAAACACATAGTATGTGCATGATGTGTTTCTAGATTGGGATTGCGCATCGGATTTTTTTAAGACGCCAAAGTCTACAAACAAGGAGAAAAAGCCAAAAAAAAAAAAGCAAACTGTTAAAAGCTCCCATTATAACTTGTGACTTGTGCCTCCACCACTGACTGTGTCTTGGCCAGTGCTTGGATCTGCAAGTTTCCCCTGGGGATCTCGAAACTCTTGATAGGCTTTTGGCCATATTCCTTGTTTGCCAGGAGACAATATACCATTCGGATCTACCGCATTCTGCCAGATCGTTAGAATTGGTTGATGGACAGTATTCCAATGTCTACTTGCCTTGATCTTCTCCACAAAACGTCGGTAAGCATGGTTGTTCAAGTTGTAACTGTCGGCATTCAAGTCTTGAAGACCAGTCAGCTTCAAGTTTTGAAGTCGGGAAAGTACGTGTACATACCCATGAAGTTTATATGAGTTCGGTACGTGCTATAGCCGCTCTTTCTACCCTCTCTGTAACACTCGGCGAGAATGGTGCTGATTGCTTGGCAGTGGGCTGGATTTGCTTTGTTGAAAGTCACAAAATTGACAAAAATGACATGCCTCTCATGCATGAAGAAATCGCAACAGAGATCCCAGCCATGCTTTTCAGATATGGCCTTGGATGTTTTCGCCCATTCCAAGATGGCCTTGCCAGAAGATGGAAGAACTGGGGAATAGTCGGCATGGCCAGCAATACCTTTGCCATCTCTTGGAAGTCGATAATTGACCATCGGAAGACTCCAAAGCGTTGGAACGCCCACAAATGGCCCTCCATGAGGCTCTCCAACATTTTTTGCCTCAAGAAGATCATCTACTGCCCCCGAAAACATTTTACCATACGGTCTTCCTTTCGGGGCTTTGATTGCCGCCACTCGCTTAAACTCATCGTACTGGGTTTGAATAACTGCTTTCGGACCATAAAGCCCAAACTTGGCATTCCAGTATCCCATGTTGAGCTTCTTCTGAAGTTCTCGCACTCTCCAATCAGGAATCGGTTCATCTTTGTCCCAGTAGTCTACTCGTTTTCCAACCATACTGAGCCATTCCACGATATTAGAAATGTATACGGTATTTGGGAGAGTGCCATTTCGGCGCATCTCACTGAAGATATCTACCATCGCCTCGACATCCTCGAAGTCATCTACGGAGAATCCACAGGACAAATAGGCTTGGGGTTGTGGAGTGAGCCAAATCCCCATCCTGGTAACAATGCCGAGATTGCTTTGCATGAATAGACCTTCGATAGACGGACCGAATGTGAATCTCGTAAGGTGGGCTGAAGGAGAACCATCTTGGGCGAAATGACCAGTACGAACGATATCGCCATCTGCCAGCACTATCTCAAGGCCGGCAACGTTCTGGTGATGAGTCGCTGTAGGAAGGAATCCAGTACCGCGGTCAACCGCCTGCAACAGATTCAGAAAACGAAGATTAGATGGGTTTATGTTGGACTTACATTTCCGACTACGCTCCCCCAGCCCAGAGAAGGAACACTAGGCCAGACACGAAGTTTGTGAAGTCTGCAGTAATCATAGAGGTCTGTGAAAGTCACACCAGGTTCCACGACAGCGTATGAAAACTCCTCATTGACTTCGATCACCTTGTTCATTCTGTGTAGGTCGAGCGCTAGTGAACCACTGAGTCGCGGTGCGGGTCCGCCATAGCTTCATGGTCATCAGAATTAAATTTTCTTAATAGTATTATGTTGGGGACTCACCCTAAATTCTTGCCACGAGAAAAAGTCCAGACAGGAATCTTGAACTCGTTTGCTATCTTCAGAACAATTTGCAGCTCTGAAATCGTTACGGGACTGTATGGTTGTCAGTCTTATTTTCACGATCAACATTGAGTACACTTACCAAACAGCTCCGCTTGGAACCTTCCTACGAGAGGGCTCCTCCTGTAGCTCATATGGATCAATATACTCTGCCAAGGCCTTCCCAACATAGACGTGTTCATGTCCCAAAGCCTCTTTGAACTTGCCAATCGCCGCATCGAAGTTGACCTGTGTGACTCCAGGTGGTAGAACAGTCTCTAGCGGACGAATGATGGACTTTTTGAAGAGATTGTGATGAGTCGAATTGTACTCTGGATCAGTATAACGGACTGGCAATGAGAGACCCTCTTGAGCTTGCTCGGTTGCCTGAACTTGTGCCATATTTGGTAAGTTTGAAATGTTGATGTATGAGTATAAACGTGAAAGACCTCTTCCCCAGAAAATGGCGGAGTGTATTTTTGACTGCCGAATCATCTAGCTTTTAGGATGTGGTGTTGTCAGGAAGCTGTTGTGGAGGTTGAGTTGCAGGAGTTGCGGGCCCACATATTGGCACGGTTGGAGACGAGGAATTCCCCCAGGATCAAATTGGGTGCATACATTTTGATACCCCGCATTTCTGGGGTCATATTCTTGGGGCGAAGTTGAAGATACTAGAAGAAGAATTTGAGACTGTGTATTGGAAACTCAATTGCCGTTACTTCTCCCACGACATCACTGCTCTTGAAGAAAGCAAGCATCGAAAGCTTCACCGGAATCATTGATTTTAACTTCCTATTCGACATCATGGCTATTTCAAAGGTCAATGCAAGGAGTTTAGTCTCAACTATCAAACTGACTGTAAGCCAGGTGATCATAGTGGGTTCTGGACCCGCAGGACTGGTACTCTCACTCCTTCTTGCGAAGCAGGGTATCAATGTGGTGATCCTAGAAGCTGCCGAGAAGCTCGACGAGAACCCTCGGGCAACTCACTACGCTTTTCCCGCAACCTACGAGCTTGAACGTGCAGGTGTGTTACAGGAGGTGATAAATGAAGGTTTTCTTCCAGACGGTGTATCATGGAGAGATATTGAAGGCCGCCCGCTTGCATCAATTTCCACCAAACATCTGTCAACAGAGAAAAAGATTGTGTGTCTGCCGCTCAACCGCTTGGCTAAAATCCTCATGGAACATCTCGCGAAGCAACCCACTGCTGAAGTGAAATGGTCCCATAAAGTACTTCCTACAATTGGACAAGATCAGGAGTCAGCCTGGGTTATGGTCGAAACACCCAACGGAACGGAGAAAATCTCCGCAGATTATATCGTCGGTTGCGATGGTGCGAACAGCCAGATCAAAAACTCTCTCTATGGGGACTCGGAGTTCCCCGGACAGACGTGGGACGAACAGATCGTGGCAACAAATGTAAACAAATATCTCTTTCCTTGCCCTTCTTCACGTCTGAGCCTGATGCTCCGCAGGTCTACTTCGACATGACTCCATACAACTGGGGCGACTCTAATTTCATTGTCGACAAAGAACACTGGTTCATGCTAGCCAAGATCCAGAAAGACGGATTGCTGCGTGTGACTTATGGAGATATTCCAGGTCTGAAACGAGAAGAGTACATCGCTCGACAACCCATGAAGTTCAAAAGTTTTCTTCCTGGACGGCCGAACCCTGACAAATACAAGGTCGTTGGAATTAGTCCTTACAAAGTCCATCAGAGATGTGCAAAGAGTTTCCGCGAAGGACGCTTCCTCCTGGTTGCGGATGCTGCGCATTTATGTAATCCATTGTAAGTCACGAGCATTTCCCAAAACAGGGAAAGACTGATGGAATCCACAGCGGAGGGCTTGGTCTGACAGGCGGTCTTGTCGATGCTGGTAATCTTTTCGATTGCCTGAATGGTATTCACCAGGGGCTTGCTTATGATGATATTCTGTCTCGATACGATGTCGTGAGACGGGAGATGTACAACAATATCATTGACCCAGTCTCCGGCGAAAACATCAGACGTCTTTGGCAAGATCCGGCTGTTGCACATAAAAAAGATGAATTCTTTGAGATATGCAGACTGGCAGAGGAAGATCCAGATGTCAGTAGGAAAATGCAAGAGGTATGCTCATGCCGCTTTCGGTAATGTGTCGAGAGGCGAATCGCTGATGCAACTACTAGGGCTTAAATGCGATCATGTATGATTTCAGGAAAGAATACCAGGTCAACTCGCCAGCATCGAGCTCAAAGGAACAGAAGCCTAACTTTATGTCGTCCACAACTACGATTGCTGTCACTGCGGGGGATGCTTGACTGTGGACTTGAGCTACAACTATCTTTGTTTACTTTCGTTCTCTCAATACTGTATAGGATGCTTCAGTCAAAATGTAGCTTCAGCTTGTGTGCGGGTATCCAATCGTATTAAATTTAGAATTAATCTATGGAAAGGGGGATGTTTCCTCAACGATGACTTCAAACAGTGACTTGATCTGAAGGGGGCTGATCGAGCAGAAACCAACTCAACGCGCAAAGAAATAACACAAATAGTAATAAGGTCTAACCTGGTGACTGGCTGTAGAAGTGCTGCCCATTGGAAGATCCGAAGAAAAAGTAGCAGAAAGCTAGAAATCAATCACGAGTTCATGATACTTCGTGACTTGACTCCTAGCTGGACCATAACATCGGGCGTTCCCGATTTCTGAAGTCTTGGGCCTAGCGAGCCTGGTGCCCAAAGCGGCAATTTGGGGTACCCAGTGGCGCGCGGGGAAATCCAGTTACCCCAATTGATATTTTGACACCCATAGAATCTAGCCTCGGGTTCAGGATCTGGAGGTGGAGGTGGAAATGGAGGCAAAATTAGAAGGTTCTGTATCGTGGGGCATGTTTTCCGAATTGCTGGGATGGTCCTCAATTCCGATTCCGAAACACGACTAGGACGATGAGAGCATGATCCTAAGTAGAGCCGTACTGTCCGGTTCGCGTGGCGGGGGCAATAGCATCAATGGTCAAATTCGCACTCTATATTGATTAAGCTCAACAATGAACGAGTACACAGCACAGCATGACTTCCGAATTGAACCATCCAGTGCTGGGTAATGTCACAGGTCTTGATTACGGAAAGACCATCACCTACAGAGGAATCAAGTATGCCGATTTGCAGCACGCATTCGCAGAACCCATCTTGTTCAAAAATCCAAGGAGCTCAACAATAGACGCAACTTCCTATGGGTATGCCACTATACTATACGTCATTTATCGAGAGTATACAGCTAACCTCTACGTAGCCCTCTGTGCCCTCAAAACCCAACCTCATGCGATGCTGAATTCAGCTTCATTCAACACAAACTTCCCCGGGAACAATTCGTATTCTCTCTAACGGAATGCCTCAACCTTAACATTGTCGCACCGAAAGAGAAGCAACAACTCCTTCCTGTATTTGTGTTCATATACGGGGGTAGTTTCAGTCTCGGGGGAAATTCATGGCCTCAATATGATCCTACCAGGCTTGTCGAACTTTCGATTGAAGAAGAAAGCCCCATCATCGGAATCAGTATCAAGTAGGCTTTTTTGACTGATGTGGGCGATATTATTTTGATCTTGGATTTAGCTATCGTGTGGGCCTGCCGGGGTTTATGGCTTCCCAGGAGCTTCTCGATTCTGGCATCAAAACTAACAACGGCTTGCGGGACCAAAGAGTGGCACTATCATGAGTAAGTAACCATATCGAAGGTTTTGGAGGAGATCCCAACAATGTAACCGTGGTGGGAGAAAGTGCTGGTGCTAGTTAGTAACTTCCAAATCCCAAAAACATCACAACCGACAATAAAGCTGAAGATTACAGTTTCTTCCTTCCTCCATCTCGAGTCCGATGAGCCACTTTTCAACAGAATGCTAGCTATGGGACGCACGCCATTACTTCTCAAACCGGTTCCGATCACTTTTGCGAATGGAATTTATGACATGGCCATGCAAAGACTGGGACTCGCGAAAACGTCAACGGCGGATCAAAGGATCGATGCCTTGAAAGGAGCCAACATTGACGCCCTAGTGGATGCAGCAGAAAACCTTCCCATGCTGCCAATTATTGATGGCGAGATTGCTAATCACCGGCCAGTTTCTCGGAGTGGTCATTCCAGAATACGTCTATGCTGGGAAGAAAGTGGTGCGAGAGCATCATGATGGGAGACTGTGAGATGGATGTAAGTGATGAACTTCAAGTACGAGATTCTTCATGTTCTAATTTTGTTTATTTAGTCCAGCATCTTGTTTTACATGCTCCACGATCGACAAACAGGCATGGAGGAGACTTTCGTCAAATCAGCAAGTCGTTTCTTAAAGGACAGCACGACCAAGGAGCAATTGCTATCAGGATACGACATTGGAGATCATGTTCTTGAATCCCAGGACATTGCATCCTCCATTTCGCTCACGACATTGGCTTCTATGCACCATTGATTACCATAGCTTGCGGGTTCCCAGGAAAGTCCTATGTCGTCCACTTCAACGAACGCAATCCTTAGAAGGGAAGGTATCAAGGAGTAGCAAGTCATATTCTAGACGCTACATTTCTCTTTCAAAACTACAATGAGTTTCTGGATAATCCTCAACGCGGGTCAGCAGAAACTCTCGGGAAACACTTCATCGAATTTGTTGCTGGACGAGAACCGTTTCCGGAACACTCTGCTGAAGAGGGAGGAGCTATGGTTTACGGCGCTGAGGGCAAGAGGCAGACATTTGTTAGAAGTAAGAAAAGTGAGGATTTTCAGAGGAGAAACACCATCTTCAAGTTGGCAAGTCGTCCAGTCTTGAGGAATTGTCTGCCATGTGGGGTTCGTTTTTGAGCGGCAGATAAACATTGGCCGTACCGAATTCTTCAACAATAAATTTCTGTTTTTACCATTGATATCTTAAATTGAATATCATACTATCCTTGCCAATAATTAACAAGTAGTGGAAGATATCGATTATCGGGTGGAAGGGAAAGGCGAAGGAAGCGAAGACTTCGTAATTTAGTTGGTCGAGTTGCTTCGACCAGAATGTACTGCACGCTGGCCACACTTGGCTGATGTACGTAGATCTTATGCGGTCCAGAAACGGCAATACTGAAGTATCTGATAGTGTACTCAATTCCAGTAATGAGATAAGTCTATTGATTTGGGGTAAAGTCTTTGAGATATCTAGTTGATACCTTGCGTTATGCGGGGTCACTTGCTTTCACTCCAAAATCCTCCCCTTCACACACCAAACAATCTAGTTTACTAATGAGTCGCAGCGTGATACCTATTCAGATAATCTTACCTCGATGATCGCCAATATTCTGGCCACCATCTCTCGTAAGAAGTAAGAAACTAGTGTTTCCACCCCCACATCTCCACAAATTCATGTTCCCCAGCTCAACTAATACTCCACTCCCCACTTGGGTCAAAGCCTCTTAACCCACTATTGCTCTAGGTTGTCACTCATATTGTTTATAGTCTTACTCAGGTGGAGTAAGAGTGGTATAATCCCCAATGCAATTCTTGCCACCCTGGTTCATGACTCAGTGATGCCTTTTCAATCCACATCAGATCCAGATTTAGTCTCCTCTCCTTGTAACTCATCTATATCTTACAAAGACATCTACACAATTTCTAGCCAATTTAACACCCTTGCAATGGACCTCTGGCAACAATCGACATTGCGAAATCTATTCATCATATCCACGTTGTCTATCCTGTATCTCCTCATTTACCGAATCGCCTTCCACCCACTTCGTAACATTCCAGGACCTTTCCTCGCAAAGATCACTGGACACTGGAGAAATGACAGAACATGGCGCGGCACATGGCACGATGACATCCTCAGGCTTCACGAACGTTACGGCCCAGTAGTCCGCATCGCACCCAACGAAGTTTCTGTTGTGGACCAGAAGGCTATCAAGCTGCTGTATGGACATGGCCAGAACACCGTGAAGACACACTGGTACGCCGTTTGGGATCCTCCTATCAGTGCACCCCCTTTATTCTCTGCAAGAGATCGGAAACTTCACTCCTTTCTTCGAAAACGTGTTGCTTCGGCTTACTCGATGACTGCGATTCTGAAGTATGAAAAGTCGATACAGGAACTACTTGACCTGATGATAGAGAAGTTGACACTGCAGGTGGAGGCTGGCAACCATATTAATCTTGGGGATTGGACCGGAGCACTTGCTTTTGATGCCGTTGGAGTCTTGGGTTTCGGCGCTCCACTCAAGCAGCTTGAGAAAAATGCAGCAGATGTCATGAATATCCGTTCGAGTGTTCTGGAACTGTTCTTCTGGAGTCAATGTATGGGGCATTATTGGGAACAGATGAAACTTCTCCGAAATACACTGACTTTGAAACTCATGGCTCTAGCTGGTGTGGAAGATAAGATCACGGCGTTCCAAAACTGGAGTATAGAAAAGGTGAGAGCAAGAATGACCGAGAAACAGGATGGGATTGAACACCCGGACATGCTGGGACACTTTTTCAACATGAAAGCGCAAAATGGGGAGCCAGCAAGCTTTCCGGAAGTTCTCATCGAAGCAATGAATCTTATGTGAGTATGCCCTATACCGTAATATGTCCCATAGCCTGATTGAAAATAGTGGTGCTGGCGCCGATACGACATCGATTGGAATGCGAACCTGTATTGAGTACGTCTGCTCTCGTCAAGACGTCTATGCAAAGCTTCGAGAAGAGATCGACAATTTCTACCAAACAAACAACGTCGAAAACCCCATCACATACGTACAAACCCAGCAACTACCATATCTGAACGCGGTTGTCAAGGAAGCTTTGAGACTTCGGCCTTCCATCATCGGACAGCTTCTTCGACATACACCAGAGGGCGGACTAGTCATCGATGGTAAATTCATTCCCGCAAAGACACCAATTGGTATGAGTCCTCTGGCACAAAATCGCGATAAGAGAGTTTGGGGTGAGGATGCGAATGAGTTTAAGCCTGAGAGGTGGTTGGAGAGCGAAGCGAAAACAAGACAGCTTGAGTCTTACAACATGACTTTTGGTGGAAACGGTCCAAGGATGTGTGTGGGTCGGAATATTGCATTGGTAAGTCTGTTCTGGGATTTGGCACGTTCATGGGGCTCCTTCAAACTAGTGTTGACCTGCTGTTTTAGGTTGAGATACATAAATTCCTTGCTCAGATGATTCGGGCATTTGATGTCGAGATTGTGAATAAGGAGCGGCCATATGTGATGACGTCATATTGGTTCTCATATCAGCACGATTTCATGGTTACACTGAAGACAAGAAGTCACTCGGCTGGAACTGTTTGAGAAGACTGGACTATTTATTAGCCATATGCAAGCTGCTTGAAAATTCGTCGGGTATTCCATGTGATTATTAACAAAAGGAATGAATATGAGTGGAAAGGATAACTTTAATATGCATTCTCGATCAACAACTCAATGTAATATTAAGTCCATTGTCCTGTCTCAATTATAAATGCACTCCGTTCGAGTATGGTGATCTCCTAACACAACTATGCCCACTCGGGCTACTCAGCACCTCGGTACCAGGTTTCAGAAAGCAGTCCGGTCCCTTTAGTCTTTCGGCTTTAGTGCTATCCCGACGAGTATTAAAACCCCTCCACCGCCCTCTCAATTTCTTCTCTTTCCTTTATATTTTCCCCAGCTTACCGCTGGAACAACCACGCACGACCAGCGGTAAATATAGGATGACGCGCGTTTGAGGAATGTGGTCAAGGAGCAGTCTGGACTAGTCCAAGGTCTGACGTGCGAAGGCTGCTTCTACAATTGATTGATGATGATGTGACCGGAGATACTATCCTACTCCAGACTGTTAACTTCTTTGACTTCGGCTGAGGAGTTTGATGGTTTGGTTATTGGAGATTCTCTAGCGTCAAATTCTGAAATCGCTTTTTTGTTCGAACCTTTTTGCTTGGGGACTATTGGCTTCATTAAACTTGCCTTGATATTGAAATTTTTTGCGGCCGAATAGAATAAAGGTGGCACTGGTGGTTTTGAAGTGTTGGATCTATCTTCCTCAACATCCTCCCGAGCGCCAGACGGTGTAAAGTGAGCGAAATACAAATTGGAAACCCATTTTAGTAAGAGAAAATTACAAATCAAATAAAGATCAAATCTAACCTCAAATCAAAATATCCCTACTCTATCGAATACTGATCTTGCCATCCGTGATTCTGGTATCGTCCAAACGACCTGACCTCATCGAAACCTGATGGCGCATCTCACGCCAAGTTAGCTCCCACACCACCTCGCGTCTACAAATATTCCATCTCGCCCAACTTAGAAACTCTCTCTTCAGTCGTCACACATGAGAATTTAGGAAGGGCACAAGTAGGTATCTCACAAGAGTTAAGAAGCCGTCTGAAGACAGCCAGAGCGAGTCGGCCTCTCAAGTGCGTACATGGCTACTCTTCTTTGATCGCTGATGACGACACCACTTTGGACCAAGTCTGATGCGGCGACCTGATGATGCTTCGGTATTGGAGGGTTGGAGCGTTGCGATTGTCTGAGGTTGTGGATCTGAGATCGATTCTTGATTTTATTTTCGTTTAGATGCAAGTCTTTCGTCGGGAAACCCGGTTGCTGCTTTCACCGCCGTCATGAACTTAAAATACCTTGTCGCGCTACTACGAGGCAGAGAGAAGTTCAGTTAATCATAGCTTATATTTTCCGTTTCTGTCTGATCATCAAGGGACGGGTTCCGTGTTGTAGGTTAGCTGTCAAGATAGATTTCTAAACAGAAGCGAATTGCTGCATTTTGCCATCCAGCTCATACGAGTTGTGCACTCCGCCATCGAATTGTCTTTGGAGGCTGGCAATTCTGATCGCAACCCCCCTCCTGATCTGCCTGTATATGGTTCTCGAGTACGGGAAAGCCCTTTTTCCGTTTGTGAGGTTGTTCCTTCCCAATATTCCAACATAGTAATTGGAGGATAGACATCCAATCCCCCCTTCACTTTTCATTCCTCAATCCAGACAACAGAACAGAAATTACTTCATAACTTAATTTCGTCACTAACAATGTCGTCGGACTTTTTCGGAGATCAAAACCCCCATGATTTCTTAACGCCTGGAGAAGAGTCTCCCGAAAAGATCAGAGAACCAGAAGTAAAGGCACCACAACCTTGGCCTACGCCACTCTCCAGACAGGATTCCATCTCGCTCTTGCAGCGAGGTAGTATCCCTCTTCTAGTTCTCAGGAGACAGATCTGACACTACCAGCCCTCGGTCTTGCCAAAGAACAAACTACCACCATTCAAGATAATCCAACGGTATTCATCAGCGTCAATCTCGGACACAGCGCTGCGACCCTCGAACCTAAAGACATCTTCGAAGTCGGTCTTGCGATCCTTGACACACGCAACATTTCGTCAGAATCACCCAAGAAGAGAGGCTTCCCCATCCGTACGCATAACTTCACCATATCCAGCACCAAAGGAGATGTGGAAACATCAACGCCATTCGCCTTCGGTCCTTCTGCAAAAATATCACCCAAGAAACTCGACACGCTCTTTCAACGCATTGCGTGGGGCCCGAAACATGAGAAGCCGCTGTATCAGACAAATAGTGCGAAAGTCGTTTTGCTGGGAAAGAATATTGCTGCCAATCTGCGAATGATGGACCAGGTGGTTCCAGGTGTTTGGTCTTCAGTTACCGTTGAAGCAATTGTGGATGTGTGCAACCTTACCGAGCAAGAATGTTTCTTCATATTATTGGAGGAGCTTGATATTCGCCCCCAGCTTGGAGACAGATGCCTTTTTTGCGCTGGGAATGATGCGAATTATGCCCTTAGAGCTTCTCTGCTATACACTTGCTACACGGTCGATTCTGGACGAGATACAACCCCCCCACAAGTCGAAGAGAACCTGGGTCTAGTCGCTTCGGTCTCACTACATGGTATCCCAAATGGCATTGAGTTGTCATGTTCGCATAACACAAATGCTAGGCCACTCACAACCGTCGGGAAATGGCGTAGAGGCAAGTGTGAAAAACTTTTGGGGGAGAGGGGTGCGGATAGGGGTAAATCGAAGCTCCAATACGATGGCACTGGCTATATGGAAGTCCTTGGTCTCATGATGAGAGAATTTCTCTGAGAAGATTGAAGTGTTTCAACAGAAGATTGGTGAGGTCAATAGAGTTGGAAATTGTATGACAGAACTTTGAACACACAAAGTGGAACAAAGGGCTCGGTACGTCTGTATCAGTGGCTAGCGGGATTTTAAATGTGAAGAGCGGGACTCTGCCACTCACCCCCAATCTCCCAAGGACTCGTCCAATAGCGAGTTGATATTCATTTGGTATTGTATTGAGTATATTCAAGCCTCTCTCAAGTATAGGGCGCAACCCCGATGACTAGAGGTGCAACATATGCAGCATACTTCGCATCCGCCCCATCAACCAGCTTAACATTCTTCATCAACCCCTCAAACCCATCACCTCCAATAGCAGCAACTGGGGCCTCAATAGCCATCGGCAGATTCCACACGAAGCTATTCGAGTAAATGCCAATGACAATGGTAAACTCATGCACCGTCTCCTCCTTACTCCCTTCGGGTGTGACAGCAAGATATGTAGCATTGTTTATCCCGACAAGTTTGACATCCGTCCATGCACCAACTGGGAGAGTGTAGTTCAGCACATATGGCATATCGCCTGTGACGAGCATTATATTTTCGATGCTTCCATTGCCAGCTTTGAGTGTTGAAGCCGAACCGGAGAAAAGCGTGCCTGGTGTTGAGGAAGTAGGCTTGACCGAGAAAATGAGTGTGTAATTCTTCCCCTTTGAAGTCAGAGGTGTAGAAACCTCACAACCATTTTTCAAAGTCAACACCGAGTTTTTGACATCGCATTTACCGTTCAAAGTCCCGTGGTACCCATTCCCGGACTTGTCTTTCACAGTCTTGGAATTCGAGCTCGAGAAATCGTAGGATAGAATTGTGGAGCTCTTGGATGGAATTCGGCGATCGAGATTCTGGCTTGGGATTGAGGCTTGTAATGTTTCGAAGATGGAGTAGTACTCTTCCATGAGCAGGTCGCCACCCCATTGCTTGTCTCCTAACGCGGGGAGACCTTCTCGGAGAGAGTAGTACGCTTCAATGACCGACGTACTATTTGGACCCATGTCATTCCACAAAGCGGGTAGCTGTCCCAGCACGTAGGGACTGTCTCGAGGCGGGTTATTTGTTGCGTTGAATTTATCGAAGATGTACGGAGCGGTGGGACCGCCGTCTGGTGCACCGTGGAAGATCCTCGTCATGTTCAGAGTCTGGGGGTACGAGCCTGACCATTTCGCTACAATGTAGAACTGGTCGTCAGAGTTGAGCACGGAATAGTTGTTCTGGATGTAGTCATAGTATGGGTTATCCTCGAAGAACTCCCAGTGCTGGATTGAGACGTCAGTGTTGACTTCCGAACCGTCGGTCGCGGCGCCAGGGCGGAACGTTCCCCAGATCCGGACGTTCTTGTTGTATTTCGCGAGAATGTAGTCGTGCATCGTGTTGACGTAGAGATTGTACTGAGCGACTTCTAGACTGGAGTATTCGTCTGCACCGAGATGGACGGTCTTGCTGTGGAACCAGGGCATGAATGTATCCCAGGCCGTTTTCATAGTTGGGATGGTCTCAGGATTCGAGATGTTCAGCATGGTGAAATCGGTGCTGAGTGCTAATTCGGGCTTCCACTGCGTTATGACTAGAGCGTGGCCTGGTGCTTCGATTTCTGGGATTATCGTCACGCCTCTGCTTGCGCATTTTTGTTGCATGTTTTCGAAATCGGAGTGGTACCAGGACTCATTGGCGCGTTTGTTTAGTTCAGCTACGGCGGGGGAGTCGGAATTCAGACGGAATGCAGAGTAATAATCCAGTTTCTCTTGATAGGTCAAATCGGGGTTTAAGTTCATGCTGTCGCTGAGATGCAGGTGGAGTGTGTTCTGTTTGAAGAATGAGAGGTATGAACACATCTCGACGATGAATTCTGGTGGGTAGTAATGTCTCCCGACATCCAACTAGAGGGTTTTAATTTTGTATCACTTTGCTGAATAGATTGAGGACTTACAAATGTTCCTCGAATTCCCCATCCTGGTGAATCGGTTGCACTCCCCAGACTCAACCTCTCACCCAAGACACCCTGCTGCAGGATTGATCTGGTTCCCCACCAAACACCCAGTGGACTCGCTCCAGTAATCACAATTCCCTGCGTGGTCACCTGAATGGAATATCCTTCAGAAGTTGGCCTACCAGCAGCATCGAGGTAATCACTGGAATTGCCAAGCGTCAAGAAGATGGAGTTCTTTGCAGCGGCGTTGGCTGTGCTAACAGGGACTTCCAGATCCAAGGAGGAGAGAAGGTCATCGCTGAAAGTGGAAGCGAAATTTTTGAGAGTGGGTGGAATGAGAGTTTCTCCCTTGCTATCGACGGTATTTTGGTACGCCGAATCGACAATGATGGATTTCAATTGCTTGAGCGAGAAGGAACCCTTGGAGCTGGATGCTTCAAAGGGAACAGTGGGAATGCCAACCCATCGCGCAGCTGGAACGTGTTAAGACAGGATTGAGGCACGGAGGTGGTAAACTTACAGATTTTAAGCGGAAGTAGAATACTTGCCCCAGCGACCAAGAAGAACCTCATCACTGCTATTTACACCTGCTTGGTTGAAGTCCTTACCGGGGAGGAAATCAAGAGATTTATATCGTCATCGGCAAAAATGCACTCAAATCAAATAACCTTACTGAACCGCTTGGAAAGTGAGTTTAATTGCCTGTTTGCCCCGGGATGGAATTGAACGTAGGGGAAGTAACGTTGCCATAATTACTGATCCGCACTGGTGACGATGATCGCTGTAAGGTTTAGATCTGAAAGTGGGGAAGCTTGCCTTCGAGATACGAGACTCCGGATGAACATCCATTCCATGCTGGATGTAACTGATAAGAACAGTTGGATTAGAAGGTATCTAGAAGGTGGTAGATTGCTGTTTCCTCTAAACAAAACAAATTATGGATTAACATTCTTGACACTGTTGATATAATGGGGAGGAAAGTGGGGGATATCGCAGGACCAAGGTAGCCGGCTGCCAAGTGACTATTACAATGGCGGAAAGCTTCACCTAAAGTCCAAGAAAAACTTCTGCGCAAACTTGAACATTTAGATTATATATATAAGTTGTAAGCGAGTTCACAATGGACATTCAATCTGACTGCTTCAATTCTGTAGAGGTAGAGAGTCAGAGATAGTTCAGACTGCGGGGTATCATTTCGGGGCGTGGCCGATCCAGGTACTAGCTCAAATGCAAGGATGGGATGCCGCTGGTAGGTTGCGACCTCCCCGTCGCTCAGGAAAGGTAATGTGACAATCTTGGTATCTTCGGTATCATCGGGTGGTGAGGGGCAGTGGATGGTTGTTACATCTTCTGCTCGAATCCGGTCAGATGGTTTCCAAACCACTGGATCTGTCTGGGAGATCTGTATCCATCTCCTGCTCGCTCCGTCTTCCCGAAATTCAAAAAAAGGAGTGAGGCGTTTGCTGTGCGCCGCGGGCATTTTCTTCTCTTACAGCTCTCCAATAGTACCGCGAGACTTTCACGACTTGGAAGCCTTATCTCGCGCCATCATCAACTCGGCTCGCTTCGCTTGGACGGCAGCCTTCTCTTCTTTCAAAGCACGAATTCTTTCTGATTCGGCAATTTTCGCATCGATACGTCTCTCTTCTTCATCCAACCTCCTCATTTCATCTTCCTCGTCAGTCCCTGAGAGGAGAGGAGCTTCTTGATTTGGGGCGTCGTCAATCGAAGGAGAATGCCATGGTGTATTCGCCCAAGATGCGGAAGTAACTGGGCCGGGTACAGGTATCCGAGTAACTGAAGTAGGCGATGCAACCATGGATGCTGCTCCAGGCTTCGATGTTGCTGGAACAGTGGCTAGCTCTACTGCTGGAGCTGTCTGATCGAAATTCTGCGAGAGCCTTCCTTCATCGGCAGCAGCATGCGTAGTAGCGAAGGCTCCCAATGCACCAGATGCAATTGCTGTACTCGATACAGAACCTGCATTTTGGGTCGTCCCATCTGACAAAGTCGCAGAATGGTTGTCTGGTAGTTCGGGTTTCATTGGCTGTTCGGAAAATTTCTCCAGAATGGCGTTGTTGTCTAGTTCGTGTTTAGGGGGCGGTGATCCTACCTCCAGACCTTCTGGTGTGAGGTCCAGAGGAGCTACAGGCTGCTGCTTCTTGCGACGGCGCCAGAGTAAGAATGCTACAATTGCTGCAATGACAATAAGCAAAACTACCCCAATCGCAATGCCAACAATGGCTCCCGTGACGAGGCTCGAGCTTGAAGTTGAACCTGTTTGGGCATTTGCGGTGTCGTCCAAGGCGCCCGTGGAAGCGGAAGTAGAACTAGATGTCGCCGCAGATGTCTTTTCAGTCAGTACGGGAAGTCCAGTGAGCGACCCGCTCCTTGTTGAAGATGATGCACTAGAACTTCTCGTGTTGATGACTGCTTTTCCCAAAGTAGGAAGTGAAACTTCTCCATTCACTGACCAGACACTTGCTGTGGAGCTTGGGCAGGCGAGCGTGGATGTCACTGTTCTGATATTGTAGGACAATAGGGGTATACCAGTAGGCGTCAAAGTTGACCATCGAGATTTGAGATTGTTGAAGTCACCTGGAATCGGCGTCGGTGTTCCGGTTGCTGCTGCTCCCGAGTAACTTACCAAGCCGTAGTCACTCTCATGCAAAGCCCATTCGTATACAATGGCTCCAGAAAATCGATCGTTCATGGCACTTCCGAATATGGCAACTTGATCACCAAATGTTCTAGGTTGAACATTGTTACATCCAGTTTCTGCAATGAATATGGGGATATTGTAGCCGGAAGCTTTTGCGTAAAGTTGGTCGAATCCGGACTGAGCCATAGTGGAATCACCACACCAGCCGTAGGCATGCTGCCCGAAAAAGTCGATGCCATCGGCACCGCAAGCCAAGTAATTTTGTAGCATCGGCGTAAGGTTTATTATATCCGCGGCTGCGTACCCTATGGGTATAGCACGATACCCCATTCCCACTCTGTATGCCTTGAGATCTATTGCGATTGCCTTGACGTATGGGGCTAGAGATGTCCCCTGAACATCGTTAACGATTTCATTTCCAGCAAAGAAACCTAAAGTATTGTCGAATCCTGAGAACGCATCTATCGTCGCAGTGAAAAAGTTGTAAAGATCATCTGTCCATGCTGGGCTGGCCTGAAGAATAATCCGTTAGCTATGTATAAATGCAGAATGGTATATAGAACCTACTCGGTTGAACGAGTTGATGGGTGTCGCTAGGTCCAACAGAACGTAAATCCCCGCAGCATCGAATACCGACATGCATCCCGAGTGATTGGACTTCGCGTCTACATTGTACACCCGAATGGTGTTTGCGCCGAGACTTTTAAGGAGGGCTGCCTTGATTTGATCAGCTGCTGTTGTATGCGTGCTTGCTGAACGTCGACTTACATCTCTTGTACATTGTGCCGTATCGACTAAAGAATCGTAAGGAGCATTGTTCGACAGGGAATAGGCAACACCTGTGGCGAAAGCACGTCAAAAATTCGACCTTGATGAATGAATATTAAATGAGTCGTACCTTTAATGAAGAATTGATTACCATCAGAATCAAAGAATTTTGCGCCGACGACAGATATTGTCGGAAGAGAAATGACAGGAATAGCAAAACTAAGAAAGAGGCTGGCCGCCGCCAGTATCCTCAAGTATGCCATGACCGTAAGAAGCAAACACGAGTGAGCGAAGTTTAAAACTTGAAAGGAAATATCGTGACGGAAGTCTTCTGAGTCTTCCCACCCAGACCTTATCAAACCATCTGCGGCGCAGCCGCATCCTTCATGCAGACGACCAGAAAGACTGCCAATTAGAAGGATCTGTGCTTTATGTGGCGTCTTGGCTCTCTCCATGGGGTTGGACACTGGCCTTCGTACGCACCTTAATTTCAACCTCCATCCGCTTACCATTTCGAGCGATC
Organism: Cadophora sp. M221; assembly: GCA_017366145.1. NCBI lineage: Eukaryota > Fungi > Ascomycota > Leotiomycetes > Helotiales > Ploettnerulaceae > Cadophora > Cadophora sp. M221. Next base: position 106,205 of record JAFJYG010000029.1, on the reverse strand, counting down.
ATGAGTTTCAAAGTGCGGATTCTGCAGAATTCCATACTGATAGGCACATTGAAATTTGGTGGGAATTGGAAAGCCCTCTGTCGTCATACTTATCTATGCAACGAACAGTCTTGGTACATAAATTTCGATGGGTGGTTAGACCGGCGTCATGGCGTTGAGATGTCAGTCATTTCAGATACTGCCAAGAAGTGGGACATCCAGCCAAAACTCAAATGATCCCCAATGTCTGCACTGGAACAGCAATAATTAAGACCGCGATAACAATGGCAAACGCAATCCAAAATTTGATCGAAGAATTTGCCAACAATGAATCTTTTGTGGCCATCGATGCTCTCCCAGAGTCATTCCAACCCATCAAGGATTTATTGCGGGCGGCTCTAAATGGGATCGAAAAGCCCATCCGGCACTTGTACATCAAAATCTGCGAGTCAGAAGTCTCAGAACTTTCTGCACTTGCTCTCCACCCCCACGTCTTACTGAGTACTGTACTCGCCGTTTCGATTGCTCATGAGAATCGATCGGTAGTCGCGCAGCTCTTGATGATCGATCCTCCACCGAGGCCGGATCTGAGGAGATTTCTCAACCAGCCTGGGACAGCGTTCAGCACAAAGATCACGGCCACCGAAAACCCAGAACTTCGCTCCTTGCTGGTCAGACATGGCTATCAGAAATATGATCGACATGGGGTTACTTCCAGCAAGGATCTATATGACGTACTTCTGGGAAAGGACCAGAACTGCCTAGATGCTGTATCTGCTATGTTAGGAAATGGAGTTCAGCCAAAGATGGACCACTTACGCGCCTGTATGAGATTGAAACCGATTAGTGTCCTCGAGCTACTACTCAAGCATTACCCCTCTGAAGAACTGAAGGACTGCAGGCTATTACATGACATCATTGAAAGAGGCCAAACGGGAAGGGTTCGTTTCTTGATAGATGTTGTGGGGATAAACATCGACATGTTCCCAACGGAACGATCGGGGCAAGAATCAGGATTTCTAAATCCGAATGGAACTCGAACCTGTGGTCCAAACGGAACACCGCTGCACGAAGCAGTCAGGTGTAATAGAACGGCTATCTTGAAGATGCTGCTGGAGAAAGGAGCAAGAGCTGATATCAAGGATGAAGATGGACAAACACCGCATGAAATTGCGAAGAAAAAGGGAGGGAAAGAGATGCTGGCCTTGTTTCAAGAATACGGCAAAATACCTGGGACTACCTCTAGTTGGAGGAACTTCTTCAAATCCCATTAAGTGAAGAATGTGAAGGTTGGTACCGATCGTGGAAGCAAGAATTGTCTGCCAATGGTGGAGCACGTCATGTGATCGACGCGAAGAGCCAGTTCAACCTTAACGCGGAGCACGTCACATCAAGTCAAGCTTCCAAACCGCAACCATCTCAAGCAACCAACTTCGTACTCTAAGCAATGGCAGAACCTCCAAGAGATGCACGACCTAACTGGTACGCTCTATCCCACCCGTGGCACGACGAACCCCTCACGAGCAGACAAATCGAGGAAGTGTGCATGTTCCAAAAGCAGGAGAATCTGAGGGCCGAGAAGGAGCAACGCCGCCAGGCCTTCGAAGAGTCTATCCTATTGCAGAGGAGGAAGTTTGAAGCCGATGAGCGAGCTATTCACGCAGATGTCATATATCCTTTCATATACAAACTTTGGGTAAGCCCTGGCCTCTGGCCCGTGGAGCCTTGCAGCGAAGGATTGCTGGTCCACTCTAAAGCTCAGAATACTGATGGTTTGCAGGACGATGGAATCGAAGGCGCACGACGTGATACGGTCCCTGCATATACGTTTACACCGTTTCTCCTGCTCCCACCCGAACTGCAGCTGCGAATCTGGTCCATGGCAGCTCGCAGCGAAGACCCAAAGATCCGTAAAATTCTCTCAATGCGTTATGACGTTCCTGATATGGAGCACGACATCGGATTTCGAGGCAGGCCATCTGAAGGGTCCAGTCGAATAATTCGAGAACATAATATGTGGGGATTTGAGCAGACACCAGTCACCCTGCGATTGTGCCGAGATTCCCGCATGGTTGCTCAAAAAATATATACCCGCATGAGGTTTTGCGGTAATCATGTTGGTACACAGGGGTCCGAGGCATATTTCAATACCTTATACGACAATTTCTATTTGTCGGAATATCCTTGGGACGACTTCAAGATTCTGGTTGACCTATTGATCAAACAGAATACCACTCGACCTCTTCAAACAAAAGTTCAGCGAGACATGGACAGGTTCTTCCAGATACGGTACTTGACAGTCGACTTCCACATATTTGCCGCCGTACCAGCCAGTGTCTGGGCAGAATTTTCAAAGCTAGCCAAACTCACGATTGCCATATATCCCTACGACGTGATCAATGACAGAGAAGCAATACCAGACAGGGATCTTGGGTTTGTAAAACCCCAGATAGGGTCGAAATATGGGAAGCGAGCCGACTGGGTAATGGCAGCTGCCTCTGCCGCTCTGAAAGCTGTCAAAGATGACCGTCTCCATTTCAAGGTCCCAGAGCTCGAGGTCCTTGTGCGGCAAACGGGCGATGACATTGACGATGATGTTGAGGAGCAGTGGACGGATGATTTAGCCGAGTATGAGGAGGCGACTATAGGAATGGCGGATGAAACATATCCTAGCGACCAAGAGCAGGAACATCAAGAGGAAGATCCAAATAACGCAGGAGTTCAGCAACAGGACACTGAGGCAAGTGAAGATGAGGATGAAGAAGATGATTCGGCTTGGTATCGACAAGCAGAGACACGGATGAATAAAACAATATCTGATGCTGAGATCAAGCAATTGAAGCATGAGCATCACCCAAGCCGGAAACATCCTTTCAGTCGGTCCAGAACCAGATCAACCAGACCGTGGCGGAACCGCGAAGCAGATGAGTGGATTTCGGATAGTGAGACAGAAAGTGGCGGGACATACCCAGATCGTCCCTTTATTTATAGCAATGCTCTTTGAGGTTTCGCTCTTTCATGGAGGTTAAATATGAATGAATCGATATCCTAACAGTGGCTGGGAGTTTGATGATCATCAACTTATTACTATGTTTACTTCGTGATCCTGGCTACAAGAAATCGATCTCCTTAAATAGTAATGCCCCACTAGCTTACCTAGGTCGAGATTGTTCTCCATTTTACAGGATTGCCCTGGGCTACCCCTGTTCACTTCCTAGCAACCCATTGAAACCTAGGTAGCATCACATGACTTCGCGTTGAGGTACCTTCGCGCAGGTACCTTTTCATCCAGTTGGTTTCCAAAAAGAAGCCACCAAAAACAACTCACCATCAACGCTGTGTGACTAAGTTGCTATTTACACTACCTCCGGCTACCCATCAACAAACTCCCACCGAACATGACGTACCAAAATCAGAGCGACTCGTCCTATTCGAGACTCCATACCGAACAGGAGCCTACAGAGATACAGAAGGAACTCGAATTATACTGCAAACAAGAGAAAATCAAGACCGAGATTGCGAATCGGGAGGAAACTTTCGGAGCTGAGATGGAAGTAGAGCTTTTGGCATTCGAGGAAAGTCAACGGAGAAAACGGGATGCCTTCGAACGAGAAGCCCTGGCACGTCAAGAGGATATAAGCCGCGCTTTCTTGCATCATATCCAGGTAAATTTGCTCTTGAATTAGTCACCCTCTTAGGATTTGCCCTTGCTAATATACTGCCAGGCCGAAGGTATTGACGAGGTCCGAAAACGAACAGTCCCTGCCTACACCTTTACCAAGTTCCCGAAGCTGCCGTTGGAGCTGCGACTGCACATTTGGAATCTCCTGTGCCGCACGGATGAACCGTCGACATATATTCTGGTGAATACGAAGGCAGAACGGTCGTCTTGGGGTTATTATTCTGACAGTGTAAACGAGAGATCAACTCGATGTATCCAGCCATCCATGAGCAGGCCCCAACGATCTGTCATACACGGCCAGAGTCCTGTAGCCGTGAGAGTCTGCAAAGAGTCCCGAGCCGAGGCACATGAAGTCTACGCACTTATTTTGTACCGCGCTCACTACCCACTTTCCTACGAGGACAGGCAATACGACAATCAAGGAAACTTGTTCTATGAAGAACAGCCAGGAGATAGAATGTGCTATATCAACACCCTCTACAACCTTCGTCACTGACCCCCACGCCTGCCTACTCGCCAGGGCATCGTTTCTACCCTGGCGGTGAAGTATGGGTACTACGCTTAAGCGCCATCCATTTTCAGGGCTAGTTCATTCGGCAGGTGAGTTGTTACACATTCCTTAGCGGATTCCGACTTCCATGGCCACCGTCCTGCTGTCTAGATGAACTAACACCTTTTGTGGTGTCTGATGAGCGTAGATTCCGGCACCTTAACTTCACGTTCGGTTCATCCCGCATCGCCAGTTCTGCTTACCAAAAATGGCCCACTAGTGTTGGTACATTCGAATGTCCACGTTCAATTAAGTAACAAGGACTTCTTACATATTTAAAGTTTGAGAATAGGTTTTTCTACATTGGAGGCAGTCCCTGGGACACTTTTAAACTTTTAATTGACCTCACCATCAGGTCCCACACCACACGCAGTCTTCCTCCCACCGTTCAACAACAAGTTCAAGGCTTAACCCAGATACGCCGCCTTTTACTCGACATGAGCATATTTGGAGCTGTTCCTCTCAAAATGTGGTCTGAATTCAATCTCGAAGTCCTTACAATTGTTTTCTACGCAACTTCCGCGATAGATGGAGCATCGCATGGCGATTTCTATGAAGATGACATTTCAATTTCCGACCCGAAGACCTTCAGAAAGCCAGCCATCAACTGTAGGATGGGAAGGCGTGCAACGTGGATATGTCAGTATGCGACCAAAGCGCTCCATGGTTTGAAGGAAGAGAAATTACAGGAATGGAATGTCCCTAGGATCGAATCCATCTGTCGAGTGGGAGGCGGGTTGGAGCAAAACTACGTGGAGAAAGATTTCAACGATGATGAGGTGCAAGTTAAGAATGTGAATGGGAATCATCAAGATAGTAGCGAAGACAGTAACCTTGCAAATAGTACAATCAACGACGGGGGCTCCGCAGACTACAACAAAGGCCCCAATGGAGGCCACCATTTGGTCATTGATGACGACTCGTTTTGGTACGAGAAGGCGGCCGCGGCTATGGTCCATCTAGAGCCTACGATGGAGGTGATCAAAAGTCTGAAGCAGAAGTACCACCCTAAATAGAAGTAGTGACACTTCTTGCTATGGGCGTCAGGCGGCGAATTCAAGAATCACGACCATTGCTTGGTTCCGCAAAATGAGTGGCCTATGTTTTAGTTGAGTTTGGGATTTGGTCTTTTGCATTTTCCTTTTTGGATGTTCAAATCCCACCACGGCTGGCGGTGACTTTTTACTTCAGGTGGTCATTAATTACCATGCCACGGCTGTGGATGCAAGTACTCGTTCACAAGATCTCTTTTCCAAAGATAAACTACAGATGCAGTATCAACGTCTGTTTGGTGATGACCTGGATCAGCTTCACCTCGCAGATTGGTCGGTATCGCAGGGAACAATAGATGGTTCGATATGCTCGGATTACTTTCTTGCAAGAACGCCAGATCTTGCCGTAGGAGATGCTATGCTGGTAGTATTCATTTCTCATTAGTTATGTAATATTATATTCTATCCAGTTTCGTTCATTGCTCATTTCGGTCATTTCCAGCTTGCCGTTGCGTCGTACCAATCATCTTCTCCTCAAATTACCTTTGATCAAATCTCAGAAGCATCATTCTCACTCTAGATGAAAGACAACAAAAACCTCGCCATCAGTCTCCCAGAGCTATTCTTCGCAAACTCCTCCTGTCCAACACTGAAATCCAGTGGTTTGTTTCGCTCCTGCAACATTTCAACTACACCTATCAGTAAAACCTAACTGCACAGAGAGTCAGGACTTACCATTCCCTAAAACTTTCTCCCTAACCCCACGTATCATTTTCATCATCACATCATCAAACCCAGCATCATCCTGACCCCCAAAGTCCTCTCTAAGCGGATTCAAGCCACCATTATCAACCTTCCCTGTGCGATACAATGCATGAAACAGACGCGAAAGCTGCGCATACGGCCCCCCATCAACCATCTCGCAATACTCCTCCGGCTCCCTCTCAACCGCAGCCTTCGACTCCGGATCTCCCATCGTCGCAGCCTGGATGTGCGCACGAGCCAGAACCTCCATCTGCTCCATGAAGTAAGCGAGGAGAAGCATGGCTGCGAAGCAGGTGGGCCAGAGCGATTTGTCGCGGCTGCGCATGGTCTTCTCGAGCTGGGAGAGGACTTTGGTTGTCATGATGCGGCTGGTGTGGTAGGAGAGTGCTTTTGTTTGGCGGTTGAGGATGCGTGAAGAGTACAGCTGGGAGGTGGGGGAGTCGATTTGAAGGTTTGTTAGGATGTGTGTTGCTGAGGAGGATGTGAAGAGGACGGGTCGGTTTATTGACCGGATTGTGGCGATCAGTTTGAAGCAGTCGTGGATAAGTTTGTCTTTCTGCGTGGTGTTAATCATTGATTCTCGGAAGTTCGGGGGAGTGATGGCCAACTTACGACTGGCATTGCTTGGTAGAAGTCGAACATGATTTCGAAGACTAGGGTTGACACAGTGGAGCTACTATGTCCCAGGATCTGGACGGGGAATTTGGGGCTTTGGATTATCACATCGATCTTTTTGAGGGTGATATGGCCGAGTTCCTTAACATCGAGGTCAAGGATCCCGACTGGGAGTGATTCAACGCCAAGTGGTTGTCCATCTCTACCATGGTACGTTTGCTGTGTAGAGCCATATGGAATGGGGTTAAAATAGTTGACAGAAAGTGTTATGCTGAAAGTGTCCGCCCAAGATGTGACCTCTACGTCCATGGTTTGTGAAGTGAAGCCACGAGTGTTGGTCGCGATGTAAGAACTGATTGCTTCGGCGCTGAAGTCCGATATAATCCATTCTAAAGCTGTCAGTTCGTTCAATCACTGGGTTGTGTTGAAGTAGCTTACCTGGGAACAGAGTGTCCATGTAGGCGGCAAAGGGAGCTCGGTTACAGCGGAAAATTGATTTTGTACCTTTCTTCTGGCATCTCTGGCAGATGGTACCCTCAGAGCACTACAGTGTGTCAGCTAAGTCAGTAATTTGAAGGGGGCGTACTGACAGGCATCTTCATCACCCAACAATTCCAACAGGCTCCCACCCTTCTGACCTCTCTCGATTTCTTCAGAGTCGCTGGGGGCAAAGCACCCTTTCTACCTCCATGAGTGCGAGCTGGGACATGGGCTTCGTTTCCGTCATGGGCTACGAATGTGAATGCTGTAGGACTGGATCCTGTCGGACTATCGTATCTTGCCTGTTCCGAATGAGCCTTTCTCAGGAGTTCTCTAGAAGTCGAATCAGGCGATCCAGCCGAGATTATATCACTTGGTGATGCCGATGAGGAAACTCTCTCAGACATAGATAAAGGTACTGATGTGCCATCAAGTGTGCTGATCGATGCAGGGCTGGTTTCATGGTTTGGAGAAGAAGCTGCCATTGTCATTCTAGGATATTCGACGAAATTGGACTTCCCAGCGGGTATGGCCTTTAGAATTATCGTTGAAAGCTCTGTCAATCCAAACTTCTGTGCGAAGAAGCCGTTATATGAGCCATCAGGGAGAAAACACGTTCCCAGACTAAGAAGGAATTCTTTTGTGCCCTTGAATCCTAATGTCTCCCATTGACTTCCTCGTACCATTTCTCGAGTTTGTAAAAGTGGGTTCCGAGCTTCTTCATTTTGGAAACTGGACACATTCTGAAGAACAACGTCGGCTTTGGAGGCCCAGCAGAATACGCTCACAAGAGCTTTGTATCCACTAGCAATCTTCGTGGCTTCTTCCTCACTCCAAGGATTTGGATCTTCATAAGTAGCTCGCATCGAATAGGCATCGACGAGGATGGACTTGGCGACGCCAAACACCAGGAGCGCATAAAAGCAGGCGATTTGCGCAGTCCCGCTCAACTTAGCTCGACCAGAGCAGGTTCTTTCGAAGTTGCGAAGGAATGTCTCAATATCTTCTTTCAGATCTACCAGGACAAGAGTATTCGGCGTCGATCGGGTTGGATCAAATGGTGCTTTACCAATCATGTCTCCGGAAGCAATCTGAGCACAGAGTCTTTCCAGAAGATAGAGCTCTGTCGATTGACGAAGTAATCGCTTTGCTAATCCGAACAGTTCCCAGGTCGTCTACAGCTTCGTCAGCGTCGTTCCCGCAAAAACAAATCTACATACCGGTTCGGATTTGGAGAAAGTATTCCCTAAGCTAAACAGAGTGAAGAGGTTATAGGCAGTCTTAGCCAAGTATACTTGATCCATCGTGACTGCTTGAAGTGCGCTCCACGCAGCCTCGTAGTCCCCCAAGTCGATATTTTGACTGTCAGTACTTTCGTCGCACTGGACAGACGAGCTGCATGATAACGCCAAAGATTGTCGTCTTGCTGTATCTTCCCAAGAAGATCCTGAAAGCTGGAAGAAGTCATCCCTTGTGAGAACTAAATTCAACATACGTCTCCTCTTCTGATCCGAGACTCTGGATTTTGTCAAGACAAAATTGATAATCTCGATTCCCCCAGGTCGATACGTCAGTTTTCTCTGGCAGGATCGAGAGAATCCTAGTTTTTTGTCAGACAACCCTTAATTTTTTAGTGGAATAGACTCACCAGGGCAGAAAATCACAGAAAGATCACGTAGGTGGCCTCGGAAGCACCCAAGTACCTTCCAGTAGTCAGTCTCGTTGTCGAAACACTGACTCGGACAATGCCGGCACTGGTCCAGAGCATCGCACTGCATCGGATTAGTTGGAACAAATCGGGTGTCGAGATTCATACCTTCCTCTTGAGAATCCTGCATCGAAGGCAAGGAGTTTTCTCATTTCCTTCAGTTCGAAGACGCTTCGATCGAGCGGAGGGGTTAGGTGAAGGGGCTTGTGATATAGAGAACACGTGGTAGCCATCTTTTGAATCTTGAAACTTCCTCTTTTTCGAGGATTCGTCTTTTGCCCCATTGCCGAGCATGGCGGGTGGCATTGCGTTCTCACTGTCTACCCATCGAACGAAGCCCTGGCGGGTCACCTGCTGAAAATTCGACTCTGAGACGTTTCGGAGATATTGCATGGCGGCTTCTGAATTTCCTGTGAATCCAAATCAGTGCCTTGTCTCTTCAAGCTGTTTTTGTACTTACCAGATTCTGAGATCCCGCCCTCGAGAGACAGAATTTTCTGCCTCAAAACTTGGCAACGATCTCCAACTGGAGGTCGTGACTGGCCATCTGAAGAGGTTAGAACATCATCATTCTCTCAAACATAGGCATACAGTACCATATCTGATATACTCCTCAAGTATAGCAAGTTTGCGCATAAGCATGACTTCGACCTCCTCCTCGCTAGGCTGCCGTTCACCGACAGATGGCAAATCCTCGCTCAAGATCTGGGGGATTCCAATCGCAGCCATGTTGAGGGAATCTTCGACGATTTGGAAATCCCTGAGTGAAGGTGATCATCTGGATCTTATACTTTAAGGCTCCGCTGAGGACTACGTAGGTAGTGATGAGTCCTGTGGCCGAGGCTGAGCATTTGTCGGTGACTAGGATGCTGCGTCGCCGCTCCAATTCCTCTTTCAGCGACCGGCGCTTGGGCATCAAGGAAGTTGAGTCAGCATTATTGCCATGTCATGGTGATCTCCACCTCCACCTCCAGCAAGCTTCAGCATCATCAAGCTCTTTCACGATTTCGACGACAGAATATTGTCTATCTAGTTTGGGGAGGGTGCAAAGCAGAGATTTCTCGGCCTGGTAGTTTGCAGCTGGGAAACTATTTGGTCTGGGGAAATGTCAAATTTTGTCTTGCTCCAACAATCGAAGGACATTCGACCTATTCCGATGGTTCTAATCACCAATACATTGCACAAAGTGCATCTTCGAAAACATCTAGAGGTAACAGATAGACGGGTGCGAGTTTACTGAGGCTCTTGAAATCCTATTCTTAGATACGGATCGACTGGCGGATGATTCGGTGTGGGCCCTTGCACATGGAGATTACATTCAAACTACAGCGATCCTCGGGACTTCAACTCTTTTTCACTTGCACCATACATTAAAATATCCTTTTCCTTTATTCTACCCTTGATTTTGCACATGACAACAATGGATACTGTACGGATTGTTCCCTGAGCTCTACAACACCACCGCTGGCTGTAAACATACTCATGAAGAAAGAAACTCATCTATTCTTGATACCTCCCAATTGGCGAGAGCTCAGAGGTCGGCTGCTGAATATGTCGACTCCGGAGATCGAAGAATTCAGATAACGGAATACCGGCCATATTACACGCACGCCAGTGCTTCACATCCGACTCAAGGGACGACTTTGCCTGCTTCCAAGAGTCTCCACTGTCACTTCCCTGACTGCTGCTCACACTTCGTGGAAGCCCATTGCTTCTAGCTATTCTTTTCGACTTCTCGTATCCCGAATTAATTGTCATTCGAGCGATTGCAGAAAACCCCCCGCTTCTGCCTCTTGATCTAGCTGGTGGGCTGACGACATCAAGTTCGAGTAAAGGGGGCTCTGCTGATTTTCCTTCGTGTCTTCCTAATACAGTCCCGAATTCGTGGAGCAAATTATCAGCATCGACTTGGTCGTGTAGGTTTTCGGGAGCTGGGTAGCGGAGGTCGATGCCGAGTCGTGGGTTTCGGAAGTGTTCGTGTATTTTTCCCATGCTCAGGGCATGCATGCTGTCAGAGTCGTAAAGAGAGATCCAAGCATCTCTGATGCAGTTGTAGGTTCTTGCTACTTTCTGTTGGCGAGTCTGATCCACAAGATCTAGATTCTTAGAGTCAGCAAGGCAACTCGGATCTTGGGAAGGTCTCCTACTTCTGAACTCATACGGCAGATTTACATTGTCCTCGACCGGAAATCCCTTTGGGTCATATTTTATAATGACCCGTACAGACATACTCTGGAATATATCTTGCCAGTCGAAAACCAGGGCGATGAACATCCAATCAATGGGCTTCTTGCGTTCAAATCTCGCTGTCCCTTTGCTGAACTCGGCCGTGTTGCACGCTGTCCACTTCTTCTGGACGTCTCGTGCAAAATCTCGAAATTTTTCATTGATAGGGCATTCGTACTCCCAGCAGGTGATTGCGAGATCGAGAAGTTGTGTGAATCCGTGATCCCGACTGTCGATCGTGAGTTCCGGGACTTTATCTTCGCTCTCTCCTGGGATCGTGCTGATTATCGTTCTCAGTGCACTCTCCGTAACTCCTCCGCTTGGGAATATCCTCGATTTCGAGGATTGAGACAGTCCTAATCTATCGTTGAGGATCTGAGATCCTAATTTTCGTGAGTAGTCGTGGACATTGCTTGTGTGGATGAACCATCGCCATTTGACGTCCTTGGTGATGTCATGATGAAGCTGGATCTCATGTCGGAAGCTCTTACTTGAGCCGTACATTTTTCATCGTTCGCCTCTGCCAATTTCATGTCGTGGAGTTGTCATGCCAAATCCAAGGTTGGGATGATTGTTGAAGCCTTACGAGGACATTGCCAGGTCACCTCGAGCTGTGGAGCCTGTGTGATGCTACGAATTTCGTTGTCTCACCACCCAGCCAACACACGACCATCATGCAGCGACAGATCCAATTTAAACGTCACATCATACCGATAAGCTTTCCTGGACGCCGAACCCTTTGGAGGCTCAAGATCAGACGCATACATCCATTCCCTACACGGTGATGAGTAGTTGCCCATTAGAGTCTCACAATCCCACCAACCATTGCGTGTTGCACTTCGTGTTCTTCTAGAACATTAAGAGGTTCTTTTGCTTGATCACAATGATTCGGGTAGAGTTTTACCGGGGACTTTGGATTGGATCCGTGGAATCGTCCGACCTGAGGGCTGAGAGGCAACACAGCATACATCAATGCAGTCAGCCTCCCTATTCTCGTGGAGGCCATGCTTTGGTTCCAAGGAAGTTATGATTTGAACTTCAGCAACCCTTTCAGTATCATCATTTTCAGGTATCTGCCGTGTTCGATATGTCGCAAAATTACAGATTTGATCTCGTAACTGCTTTCAGTGCGGCAAGTCTGAACATTTCGGCAGCAGACTTCAGCACCAGGAATCCAAATGAGTTCTACTCCGTGAGTCAAGCAATCGTCGTTTCAAAGTATTTCAAACTCATGCATTATAACCAGAGCGGCGACTTGGCTTGGATGATGTTTTCGAGCGGCCTCGTTCTCTTCATGATTCCAGGACTCGGTCTTTTTTATTCCGGAATTTCCGAACGATGTTCAGCAATATCCATGATGTGGCTCTCCATGATGACCACAGCACTCATTGGAATCCAAGTAATTCATTCCCCGCAACTCCAACTGAGCAGAGCAATACTGATCAGTACCAGTGGTTCCTATGGGGCTATACTATTACCTTCACCGGCCCTCAAAGGATGTGGGGAGGGGCGGGTAGTGTGGCCTTTCATAGCGATTTGACGATCCCATGGGGTAACAAACCCGGCACCAAAATCCCCCAGCTTTCATACTCCTTCTACCAAGGAATGTTTGCTTGCTTCACGTATGTCAAAGTCACCGCTCGAGACATGCTGCTAACAAGGAATAGGGCAACTGTGGTGAGCGGAGCGGCTATCCGGAAAGGCAGACCACTTCATTTCCTCATCTTCATCATCATCTGGTCGACTTTTGTCTACGATCCCATTGCTCGATCATCCTGGAATCCAGTAGGCTGGTCATATTACTGGAAAGGCGAAACCAGTGGCGTATTCGACTTCGCTGGCGGAACGGTGGTGCACATATCTTCTGCCACAACATCTGCAGTATATTCAATATTCTTCAAATGGAGACGAACCATCTTTCGCCTGCCACGCCTTCAGCAAGTCGACAAAGATTCTCTCAACCGACCATACAAGCCCCATAATGTTGTGAATGTGATTCTCGGGACGGCATTCCTCTGGATCGGATGGTTTGGTTTCAATGGAGGCTCCGCACTTGGAGCTAATCTGAGGGCAGTCTCGGCTTGCATTTCGACGCACCTAGCTGCTTGTACGGGTGCTGTTATGGGAAGCCTTTTGGAATACCTTGCTGCTTCTAGAAGAGATGCAGATGCAGGTAGATTTTCTGTTGTGGGATTCTGCAACGGGGCAGTCGCTGGACTCGTTGCTATCACTCCAGCAGCTGGATATGTGAGTCCCCTCTACGCATGCTGACTTAACCCAGTTCTGATTTCCAGGTTCCGTATTGGTCGGCTCCAATTTTTGGGATAGCTGGCAGCTTCTTCGTTGCTTTGTTCCAGGATATCAGTGTGGCTTATTTCGATACCAACGAGATCTTCGTTGTTCATGGTATTGCTGGGTGGGTTGGAATGTTGCTGACTGCTGGATTTGCTCAGTAAGTCATTTGAATGGTGCTCTCACCCCCACATTCAGATGTAGATCACTAACAAATTACCAGCCCCGATGTTGCAGCACTGGACGGATACACAGTAATTGTCAACCACAAATGGGAACAGCTTGGGTATCTAACAACTGCCAGTATTCCCAGGCATATATTTGCAGCTTACAAGTGCCAGAATTCAAGTTAGTGACGGTCTCTTCGGCATGGCCTGGTCAGGTGGAATGACATTCTTCATTCTTCTCTGCATGGAAGCCGTCATCATCCTCACTAGAAGACTCCGAGGCATTCCCGAGCCCGACTTCCAATTGATCCTTGACCAAGATATCATTCTCGATCACGAGATCGGCGATGGATTTGCGACCAAGATGAAAGAGTCCAATGGGATGGCTTTGGTGGGCTTTAACTCTCACCGAGAAGGTCGTGCAAGTATGTCGGGTATTGGAGAGCTAGAGGCTGGGACTTTCGTGGCGAGGGTGACTAGGAGAGAGGCTTCGAGGTCCAGATCCAGACGCTTTGTGTGATGTGTATACTGCTTGTATTGGGTCCGCTACGAATAGACTTGATTTTGCACTGCAACCACTTCTGAATCCGAGACAATCGTCCAATTTACAAGTCTCATGGACTTCTCCAGTTTGAACTCCGGATCGAGGCTATCTATCTCTAAGTCACAAACCTCACTCGGCACTTCCGACGCCATTTAAAGCCAAACATCCTTTCCGCTCGCTTCATCCTTCCCGCCGAAGGAGTCGTTTGTGCCCTTTGTGATGCAGTACAACTTTTCATCACAGTCCCACAAGCACTGCATGGAGAACGGGGGCGCCTATCATCCAAGGAAGACACACATAAGGGCATGTCTGATAATCCCTGGGGGGTGAGCGGGATGAGCTGGCAGCTTGTGCAAGTTCGATTGTCGATGATGCTTACCTAGCTTGCTGATATCAGCTGGCAAGGCAAGACGACGCGTGGTGATAGAAATGATGAAAAGGAGGCAAGCATTAAAGTAGCGCAAATGTTGTGCTATGCTCTGGAATATGGTACAGAAGAATTCTGTTGTGAGAAGTGAGTAATCGGAAGTTTGCCGTGCAAATTTGACGCCCGGCAAACATCTGCAGCCACCAATCCTTCCAGTAATTAAACTTCGACATCAGACAATTGAAGTGAAGAAGTGAAGGGCTGGAAAATAAACGAACCGCCATTCTTGAGACAACTGAAAAGACAATGGGGAATGAGGGCTTAAATGCGACGATGTGTCAAGTGCCGACAAGATGAATCGTAGCGCCAGAATAATTCACCTCTCGATCAGTGAGTAACAGTCTCTTCCAGACTCGCCATACTTACTGACAGTGCTTTCGGTACATCAGGAGGCTCCTCGCAGGTCAAAAATATAGGGTCCTTGAACAGATCAGAAGCACCTTCTGTTTCAAATTCGGATTCCCAGTCCTCCATTTCCTTTCTACCTCCAATGACCTGCATCGGCCATAGCTCGTACTGCATGCACTAGAGATAGTCTCACCCAGCCCTGTGGCTAGGGTGGTAACACTCCTTCAACTTCTTGATGTCTTCATCCGGAATACGATGCCGAATGACGGCTTTTGCTTGAGGAAACCACTCATCATCATCAGATTCAGAGTCATAATCTACATCTTCATCATCATCAGACTCCTCCCAGCCTTCAGATTTTCTGAACTCATCCCATGTTGTCAGTCCACCACGGTACCACGAACTCGGCATCGCCCTCTTCAGGTTCTCGAACTAAGACTTCGAGTTCTGGGATCTTCCAACCAGGAATTTCGGCGGTCTTGACCACTTCTAGTACAGTTTGTCCTTTCGTAGACGGCTGACAGTTATTTCGGCGGAGAGTTACCGAGACCCTGAGCAGCCTATGACAGAAAGTTGGGTTTATCTAGCAAGTGCGAAACCTGGAGGTATGGCTCATATGTTCAGAATCGTTCAGATATTCAAGCAATGAGCTGAAATTCTAGCAGGAATCTTTATTCATATACATCCTGTAATGACGATGAATGGGACTATCGGACTCTTGCTCTTCATTCTCAGAGTCGAAATGCGAGACCACTGTTTCGTCGCTGCTAGACAGACATTTGTCTTGAAACAATGTGGAGTTTGATATCGATGATCTCCAACGTTAGAGCTGACAATTGATCGTTCCGTGCTGAGCAAATACCTAGACATCTCCTTGACCATCATCATTGCTACCGGTAAATTAAATCTCACGAAAATAAAATTCGATTGAAATCCAAACTACCCAAAGTATCAAAAGTAATTATATTACACGCCAAGACTTCCATCCCCTCATTATTACCAGTCCTCCTCATCAGACATATCATCGGCAGGCGGATCTCGCTTGGAACCAGACTCATTCTCGCTGTCAGAGAAGTATTGCCCGAACTGTCTATGGGCTGCTTCATCCAAGTCTTTGTCATTATAACCAACGACATGGCTATGGAGGTATCTGCGTTTCAGCTGACTGATATCGACTTGAGACACAATGTGTGACAGTCTTTCGGAAGCTTCAGAATAGAATGTTTTCTCCTGCTTGGCTTTGAGTTCCGCATTTCCAGACTCATCGTCGGTAAATTCGTCATCTTCACCCCTCAATTCATCTGGACGAGGATCCTTGGTAGAGTCCTCGTCGTCTTCACTTCCCCGCAATACCGCTTGAATCTTCGGCAGTCTCCAGCTAGGCATCTTGTCACTGACCGTTTGCAGCCTCGTATTGACAGCGGTTGTGATCCACTCCGCTCGCCGTCTAAATTTCGTGTCTGGCTTCCACGCGTCTGCGCACGTGACCAGAGAGAGACTTGTGCCGGCCAATTCTTGAGCCAAGGCGCCTTCATAAGTCGGAAGACCCTCAAACTGAAGGATGGTGATATTTTTCTGCCTTTATCATCTGTTATTTACTTGAAATGTAGCTTGGTTCTGCTATTTATGCGTTTTGAGAAAGGGCGTTGTACTTTGTTGTTCGGATGTTAATAGGTAAATTTATAAGAAATTGAGTGGCGTTGCAACCTTACATGAAGTTGATTCTCAAGCATGCTAAATCATCAGCGTGCGGGTTTGTTTGAATGTTAGAGCTTTGCAACTATTTCAAGCCTAGAAGAGACGACTGCGTAGGTGGAAAAGGGGGGGCCATTGTTTAAGCGAATCTCAACAACACCGTAAGCGAGGCGGAAGCAACTACTGCAAAAGCGGGGTTCTTCGAGTTAAAAACAAAATACAGAGAGAAAAAAAATAATCAGAAAAAAGGGAGACCGAAGATTTCCGGTCTTGATGTGTTAATTGTGCTGCAATGTGGCTGCCGAATGTCAATTTGCTGTGTGTTCTGTGGGGTAATGCGTAGACGTAGACAGAGGGGACGAGAACTGAAGCTCATCCAAAGGACCAGGTAAAGGTACCCAAGCGAAAACCAGAGTTGGATATCCCTTGTTTAATTTCGAGTGCGATTTGCAACAAAACTTTTTTATTCGCCAAACCCTGGAAGCGAACTCGAGGTGAGAATCGATTTGTTTACTTTCGCGTGCGACGTGCAACAAAATCATTTTACTTGTTTGCCGAATTTTGAAAGTGAGCTTCGAGGTGAATATAGCTATGATTTGTTTACTTTCCAATGCGATGTGCAACAAACCTTTGGCCTAAGATTGAAAGTGAGTTTGAGGTGAATTGGAAGCGAGAATCCAAGGATCTGGCTTGTTTACTTTCCAGTACGACATGCAACAAAGTCCAAGACCAAATTCTCAGCCCGCGAGGCAAGGGAAATTTCCCCACCGCCATCCATATTTCACCTGAAATGAAGGCTTGATCACCCCAAGCCCAGCTACACCCTACACAACCTCCCATTTTCATCACCAACCGGCCCCTTCCCCATCACCCTCCAGCCCTCACTCCCCACAGCAGTCTTCGCCCAAAAAACATCTCCAGGATCCACTTCCCTCTTAACGCTCAACAAACGCACATAATTCCCCCCATAAAAACTCCCCTGAAACCCCACCTCCTCCCTATCACTCTCCCCCAAATACGCGCCTGCACCAGGACTAACCTCCCTCCAAACCCTCTGCCTCTCACTCATCAGCTCCCTCACCCTCTTAATCTCCGCAAAATCCGCATCACCGCCCCACGACGCGATCTGGATAGAATGCAAGACCGTCTCGCGCCACGCCGGGTTAACGCTATTATCCGGCCCCCCGCCCGCTTCCAGCGTCGGTGCGAAGTTGAAGTTTATGGTTAGCAGGCCGGCGTCGATACTGCCTTTCCAGGCGGCAAAGGTGGCGTTTAGGAGGGTTTCGTTGTGCCAGTTTGAGCGGGGGAAGAGTCGGGAGCCGGTGAGGCCTGAGGAGCCGCCGACGCCTTCTTGGGGGAAACTGGTTTGCCAGGCGGAGAGGTAGGTGGGGTAGGTTACTGGTTTGGGGGTTATGTTTATGCCTAGGGAGGCGAGGTTGTCGAGCCAGGGTTTTAGGAGGGCGAGGGTTTGAGGGGTACTGAGGTTTGGGGCGAAGAAGGGGTTCATGGAGAATGTTGGAATGCCACCAGGCGGGCTGGGAAGAACCCAGAAGTAGGAGTATGTCCCGGCGGCGGAGAAGGGGACGAAGTAGTTGAAGAATGCGCGGACGCCGGCCCAGAATTGGGTGGTTGTGCTGCCGGTGAAGGAGAATGTGAGGGCTGTTATGGGTAGGTCCGAGTAAGCTTTGACAGTGACGGATGTTACGACGCCGAATGTTGAGCCGCCGCCTCCAGAGAGAGACCAGAATATGTCGTGGTTTTGCGTGGGTGTGGCTGTGATGTAGTGACCGGATGGGAGGACGACGGAGAGTGAGACGATGTGATCTGCTCCCATGCCGTGGATTGATGACAGTGGGGAGTGGCCTCCACCTAAGATATATCCTCCCATCACACCGACAGTCTATTTCGAATCAGTATGGCATCAGAAATTGATCAAGAGTACATACCCGTCCTTCACCGCCAACAACAACCAATCCCTCCTGACTAGCCGCCTCATAAATCTCCCACGCCTGGACCCCACTCCCGGATTTAAATGCAGGGCCATTATAACCCTTCTCACCCTCTCCCCTAAACTCAGGTATATACTCAATGTCCTTCAGATAATGCGTCCAGATACTCAACGCACCCGCCCCACCAGACTTCCCCGAGAAATCATGCCCTGTGTTCTTGATCACGAGTCGAATTCCAGTATTCCGTGCGAAGTTAACACCGAGTTGGATATCAGTGACCCGCGAAGCGTTGAGTGCGTAAGCTGGGTAGCCACCAATTGTGCAGGTTCCGTTTGAGGCCGGTGAGATACTTGGGGGTTGACATGTTCGGCCTTGGAAGAGCGGGGACATCATTGATGTTGGATCAGACATGCTGTTCTTCTATCAGAACCCTTCCATAAATGAGACAATGAGTAAATGAGGAAAAGTCCCTTTGACGTACTGCAAAGATGAATTTCCCCACTGCGATACGATATAGCTACATTTCGCGGCATCGTACAACGGACCTGGAAAGCAGGCTGCACCGATCGGGATCGTCTTGATGAGAGCGCCGTTTGTGGTTTTGTTCAGGAGGTCCCATTGGTGATCGGACGGCCATGTGGGATCGCCTGGGAAGACTTTACATCTTTGGGGTTTGAGGGTTGTGGGGAGGGAGGAGTTTGAGAAGTTGAGGAGCGTTGCTTCCTCTGGTGCGAGGGTTGTGGGGTCGAGTTCTTGAAGTTGGCGGGGTTGAATTGGTTGGGCGGATGGAATTGAGATGTGTGCTGATACGAAGTGGAGGACCTGGAGGAGAATTGTTATGAGCTGAAGAATTGCCATTGTGTTGTAGGAAGTAGTGAGTTTGGACCTTGACTATTCAAAGAAAACAATTCCGCAAGGACATGTCAGGAGTGCCAACTTTTAATTCGAGGACGACCACCTACTTCCCGCAACTGAGACAGGCATGCTCTTATGTCAATGTGTTTCTCCTCTCTCTCAGAGGCTATGTGCACCTCGACTCATTCGAAATGTGGAGCAAGTACGGATAAATGATTTTCGTGTCGTACTGCAGCCTACTAGCCAGGTACAAAGTCCAAGCGAAGTTGTCATTTCAGCCTTGCCATAACCACTTGGTTGATGTTTGGAGGGTAATTTACCCGGATACCAGACTTGAACAGCAAGGCTGCATGGTAGCCCCTCTCTTGGCTCATTTGTATCTGGATGAACGAATGATGGTGGATTAGAATGGGCTGATCATTATTTTTTCAGATGGTATGGTAACATGCCGAAGGCGATTGAGAAAGTCAAGGAGGGAAAATCAATTGCAAAGTTGCTAGTTTTTGAATTGCTAATACACAAACCCAAAGACCCCCATAATTGATACCTAGTTTTTGGCCATCAATTCCTTGAAGATTGCCTCGACATCAGCCTCCGTCTTGGGCTTGATGCCAAAAAGCTCATTGTCAGTCTTCGTCATGCGACTACCATATCCGTCTTGGAATAAGATCACGAAGAGGTAGGTGACCATCACAGGCATCGAATAGTCGCCCGCTGCGATTCTTTCATTGGCCCACTTCTCCTGCTCATCGAGGCTGACTGTGACTGGAGTCCACTTTCTCTCGGGTGCCACCTTTCCTGCCAACTCGAGTAACTTCTTCTGTGAAATGACGATGTCCTGGACGTAGACAGATCTGTTCTTGGTCTCCTCTGGATGACTCAAGACTCCCAAGACTGCCTGTCCAACCGATGTGAGGGTTGTAGAGCTGAACTCGAACTCTCCACCGTTATATAGCTTTGGCTCAGGAGACTTCCAGTCAAGGAGGAAGGAGTGATCGAGACCCCAGTCGAGAAACCCGCTGTTGATGACATAAGTATAGGTGATATCGGCACCAGCAGCGATCTTCTCCTCGAGATTCTTCCTCAAAGCGACCTTGTAAGCAAAGACGGGCTGGAGTGCGGTCTTGGGATTGTTCAGGTCCGATCCAAATTCTGAAGGAAGGATGCGCTTGACTCCTGCTGCAATAGCTGCATCGATCAGGACCGATTGGCCAGTCAAGCCTTCCATACCGACAGTTGAGACGACAGCATCTTGACCTTTGAGAGCGGACGTGAGGGAGTCGAGGGAAGAGTAGTCTGCTTTGACGACTTTGACCGAGGAGGCGAATGTTGATGTTGAGGCTGGGCGAACGATGACCGTGACATTGAATTTACCAGAATCGAGGATGGCTTTGAGGACAGGGGTTCCAAGAGCACCTCCGGCCTTGCGGGTTGTCAGTATGATAATCTGGGGGAGTATGGGTTTGAATTGGATTTACACCAAGGACTGCGACGTTCTTGATTGAGGACATCGTGAGGGTTGGGTAGTTCTGGGTTGTGGTTGTTGTAGTTGTGAGTGAGTTGGTGGAGAGTGAAATGTGCAGAATGAGACTGGAGGTTTGGAGTTAAAGTAGATGGATTGATGGAAGTTGCTAGATGTTTGATGAGAGGAGAAGGAAGGTGTTGAGAGGATTGCACCTGCCTTTATATACCGATGCTGCACACATTTGAGGCAATTAGCAATTCATCACCCAAGGCACCCGGCACCTACCTCAAACTACTGTACGAGGACCTCATACGAGACAATTTGCACTAGACGGATTGTAGCAGAATGGATTATGAAATTAAGATCTCTTGATTTCTCCTCGAAACGCCCACAAACCGTAATTCTTGGGGTTTAGGTTTGTGGGCGATGCGCCGACCCTCGCCCACCCGGCATGCAATCCATGAATCGCACCCTGCCTCTACTTTACCTTACTTTACCTTACTAGGCTCTCCTGTTATTGAATGCAATGGATTGCTTGGAAAGGAATCCTCCGACGAGTCAATGCCTAGGTAAACTACCTTAAGTTGGCCCTATGGAATTCCAGCCTGCTGTATCAAGGTCGGGAGTCCTGTAAGTACAGGTAAGTATCGAGCGGTGATGATTTATTTGGATTTGGTGGCTTGGAGTACGAGCTTGCTAGATAGCTAATTGATTGGTGAACTAAGCGAACCACGGCCAAAGCTCAGCTTCTCATTGGACATCTACGCCTCCCCGTCCAGGTCAGGTAAGGTGCCGCTGACAGAGGATTCCGCCTCTCTCGGATCCCACCTGGATCCCACCCTGCTCCCACCCTCCTCCCACCGCTTCCATCGAATCTTGACATCAACATCAACAAACGTCAACATCACATCATCCGCACCGGCCAACCTTCAGCTTGATGATCTGGATGTCCGTTCGCTGATATTGATAGGGTTTGGGAAGTTTTATTGAGGCTTGTCTCACCATCGGATCCTCATTCGACGACAGACATCTTTGTGTGCCATAGAGAGAGACCATTCAAGCCATTCCCTACCCACTTGATCCAAAACAATCTGGATACCTAGATTCCTTATCGACGGCTCCCTCTTCTTGACGCACTGCATCTCCCACCGTTGTCATTGAAATCCAATCAGGCGGTGTGTCATTACTCAATACCGTACCAGTAGGTGCTGAGAGACCAGAGGGGGGTGAGACTTTGAAGCCGGACTTGAATTAGACTCCGAGCCGATGGAGCAGCCACGCCAGCATTTGTGCTCCGTTGAGGGATGCGGGAGAGCTTTCTCACGAAAAGAGCATTTGTCACGTCACGAGAAGACGCACGACCCAGAGAATATCTTGACGTGTAAGGTCTGCGGGAGGGAGTTCAACAGAAAGTGAGTACGGTCACACTTGTACTTATTTATTCTCGACCTCCGGACCAATGTCATCATATACTCCTCGTGTGACGCGTTTAAGATCCTCGAAGCCAACAAGCAGCCTGTGAGCTTCGATTCGCTCTTCTTGGCTTGAAGTCTCAGCCGGACCTCATCATCTCCAAAGTTCTGCTTTCCATGAGTTCCAGCTAACATTTTCAATACAGCGATTCTCTTCAACGACATTTGGCTCGTCATGGAGAAGGCTTCAAGCAAGCCCCCTCTGGCCGCAGTAAACGAGCATGCATTGCATGTCGAGCGGGCAAGACAAAGTGTGATGGGAATGACAATTGTTCAACATGTATGAAGAAAGGGATTCACTGTCGATACCGGCTAGAGGATCAAGCAACAGACGAACCCAAGGAGCAGTCACAAAGCGAGACACCGAATCCAATGCCAAAAGAGTCAACGGAAATAGATGGAGATGCAATCATGACCCTTGAAACCCCAGACACATTGCCTCTGCCGGCAACTCAGACCCATCAGGTCCCTGAAGGGAGCAACATGCCTGGGGCTTTCAAATTATCTGGACCAACCGGGCTTGTCGACTGTAGGTTTTTATAACCCCTTCCAATGTTTTGGGTATTTTTTGGACTTGAATTGAACTTTTTATGTCCTAGGGTCTTCCGCAAAGATTCTTCCAGACCAGCCTTTGATCATCCCCGACAAGCCAGTAGATCCGACTTCTGCACAATACCTAGACATATACTTTACATATTTCCATCATCGCTGGCCGATCTTTCATCGCCCCTCTTTCGAAGACGAGAATGAAAACACACTTGTGGTGTCATCTGCAAAGATGATTGGAGCTTGGTTACACGGGAGCTGCGCAGCGAAAACATTTGCAATCACGTGTAAGTTGACTGGTCCCCGTTTTGACGACCTCTGTTACCAAGGCCTCCCAAAAAATTGAGAGTACTGATGCTGATATTCTGTAGGGTAAGCTAGGCCTGACATCACATGTGCCCTGCCAATTCTTTCCATAGGCACAATCAGCACACTCACGGCACTGAATATCCTGGCAAATGACAAATGACAAGCCTACGAAGGACAATAACTGACTCCCAGACTAGGCATGAAGCCTTGCTAGATCAACTACTACCTCGTCTGGTAAGTCTAGATATGCTAACGTTGCAACACCTTTTCTGACTTTTAAAAGTGCAAAATTACCTCGCAAGACCGGCTTCAGCAATCATTGTCACTCGCCTTCTGCCAATGCGCCCTCCTCAACATCATATTTGCGTTGTACTATGGGGTACGTAGCAGTCCTGAATCATCTGAACACATTAACTCACGCATTCATAGAAAGAATCCGCAATATCTAGCGCCATCATGCTTCGGAATGTCTTGATTGCGGCCCTTCGAGAAGTTGAATTCTTCAAGAAAGAGACAGCGTGGGTTGATGAAAAGCCAAGATATTTCGTACCCATGCGCTTGGTTAAACTAGGCTCACGACAGAGGTAGCTTCTCTCACTGCATCTTGATCCCATGCTGACATTACTCAGATTGGCTACCTATCTATTTAAAGTAGACTCTTACTTGAGCGTTCTACGGGACCAGCCGGCCATAATCTTCCCCCAAGAGCTGCACTTCTCCTTACCATCGGCATTCGGGCAGTACAATGCAAATGGTCTTCATATATGTAGGTCTATCTGCAAACCTTATCCCTGGGCTCTCACTATCCAAGTAAACTTGCGACAGAGCTGACATGTCCCAGGGGAAGAACGTCAAGCAGATGAACCCCTCTACCGGAGTCAACTTTCGATCTTCAAAATGATCACCGAAGGCTTACAGGAACAAATACCCGGACTCGAACAACCAATGCTGATAGAAGATATTCAAACATGTCTCTGCGCTATTCAACATAACATTTGGAACGTAAGCAACTTCATCGAATGTCCACTCGCAGCGATTCTTCAAAAGGACAATCTTAAAAGACAGTTGGACAATCTCAAAGCCAGGTTAAACGAAATTTTCAGCCAACTTCCTGAGAATCCCGAATCTGGACACGAAAAACATTTCCTGCTTCGGTATTATTTAGGCTACGAAGACTCTTCCCAGGTGAGAACCTCCCCTTCCCAATCTCAGGAGCTCCATTCTCGGCGATTACGAACTGTGAGAAATCTGCATACACCAGGGCCTCGTCACTTCAGCGAAAAAATTGCTGATGTAGAATAGCCTGGATGGCAGAACGCGGCAGTGGCACGTGTGAAAGGCCTACTTTTCGACGCAATGATGCTTTACCACCTTTCCAGTCTTCAAACTTTTGCTGAAGTGCGGAAAATTACAAATCTTGCAAAAGACCGACGACTAGGTCCCATTGAAGAATTGTCCACAGTTCACCGTGAAGCTCGGGAGCTGCGGTTGGCTCAGATGAAATCCTGGGGAGTCACACCAGCAGCAAGATGGTCTCTTTGCCACGCAGTTGACATTTTAGTCGCACACCAAAACATATCTCATCATGATGGAAGTTTAGGGCTTACAATCTGGACGCTGGATCCGGTTACGCACATCGCCGTATGTGTAGCCGCGCTCGTTGTTTGGGTCTACTGTACTCTGGATATCCAAGGATGCGAAATGTGTACGCCAGGAAGTGCAGCAATTATCGAACTAACTCGATGGAGTGTATCTGGTGCGATTTATGAGAAGGAAAAAGAGGCATGGATTGAGAATAGCAATGGCGCTCGGATTCAATTGCAAGGGATTCAGCTGTGTAGCTGTAACATCGAATATCTCATGGCGCTATTCCAAGGATGTCTACCAGTCTCTTGGGCTGTAGCGGATTCTGTCGCACCTGGAATATTCAAATTCACAACATGAGCGGCCGGCAGCGAGCAGTTTCCCGTTTTCCTTCGGAATTGTACGACTTCAAGCTGGCGCATCTGTAGGGTTGTGG
The DNA here is from genome assembly GCA_017366145.1 of Cadophora sp. M221. Taxonomy (NCBI): domain Eukaryota; kingdom Fungi; phylum Ascomycota; class Leotiomycetes; order Helotiales; family Ploettnerulaceae; genus Cadophora; species Cadophora sp. M221. The sequence goes on along the minus strand of JAFJYG010000029.1, from coordinate 81,119 downwards.
CGTGACTCGTCAAATAACCTTCAGCAGCATGTTTCAAACACCAGCCAGTTTATACGCACTTCCACGTTCGCAACGAATATTGAAGGCCTTTGTATACGATTCAGTTGTTTTCCGAAAGAACTTTTACTGTGTCACTGATGGTACCCGGCGACAGCGATCCAACATATCTTGAATGAGCCAAGAATCGGTTGAGGCAAGATCTCCGCCTAGAGCGTTCACAGGAACAAAGTTTTGACCGCCAAGCCTTGTCTTGCGTGTGTGCGGAATAGTCCGGTAGATCTGGGGAGTTTGGGGATCTTGGCGCAGAGCAGAATCTCAATGCCGGGTCAATGCCGGCAAGCGATCGAATCATCGGACATGAAGTTGGCCATCAATCGATAGGGATATTGCTTCTCAACCTGCCAAGTCGGTCTTTGTCACGGTCGTCACATCTTCCAAAGCTTCCAAGAAGGATCGGTCGCTTGTGATTTGTCCTTTTCTGCAACGAAACATGTAACATCAGCCTATGACTAGTACCAAGGCCGTGCGAGCACCATCCAAACTCAGATACGTGGTGTATCTTCTCCACGTTCTTCATGATCCGACTTCCTCTTTTTGATATGAAAATAAAATCCGGGGCAGTAATACTGTTATGGCATCTGTGAGTTGAGCCACCCTTCTTCCACCGGGCTGTATGTGACTTGTATACATGCACACTGGTTGAGGGCTTTTGGCTGGGATCGCTAATGATTGACATAGAATGGTACAAACCCATCTGAATCAAGGGTCGCAAGGGTTCTAGCAGGATCAATTGTTCCCCATGTTATTTCATCAGTCTTTGTCGTCGCGAGGTTATACTCGAGGAAATTCATTTCGAAAAGTTGGGGTGCTGATGACACACTAATATCTATCTCATGGGTAGTAAATTCTACTCCTTTGGTTGACCAAGACTGACCAAGTGCTCTAGGTCGGTAGCATCTTCCTTGGAGTCATTCAATGCCTCTTTGTCGAGTTTGGTGCCGGCCACCACCAAGCCCGACTGGCTACTGAAGATATTCTGTCGATGAAGAAGCTGTCATTCGCCAATCGAATGGTCTTCCAGTTTGTCATCTGTACAACGAAGCTCGGAATCTGCGCCTTCTATCTACGGGTATTTCGTGACAAATGGAGCAAGTGGTTCCTATACACTCTTATCGTAATAGTGGCAGCCTTGGCATTTTCCATGGAGCTCACCATAATCTTCTCATGTAAACCGATTTCAGATGCATGGTCTCTAGGGAAAAGGAGCTGCATCCCGTTTCCCCCAACTTTTATCGCCAACACATGTTGTAATATGGTCATCGATCTGGCACTCATGGCTTTCGTCCTTCCCAAGATGAGTAAGTTTTTTCAAAAGAAGCTAGGGCAAGGGAGAGAGCTAATGTCGAGGTGCAGAGCCTCTCAAACTTCCACGCTCGCAGAAAATCTACATTTATACTGTCGTCAGTTTGGGATTTCTCGTCATTGCTGCCGCTATCCTACGGCTCATATCGATCCTAAAGTATATCAAGAGCAGTGACCTTTCCTGTATGCGGCGTTTCCCCCCAATTCTGCACGTTCAGTCGCTTACAGAAAATGTCTAGGGGAACGAGTCCACATTGGAATCTGGTTATCAATCGAAGTCAGCACTGGACTATTCTGCGCCTCCGCGCCGTGCCTAAAGCCAATCATCCGAAAATTCTTCCCAGGTATAGCATCCAGCCTTTCCAGCGCTCTGTCCAAAACACCCACCTCTCCCGACTCCGGCGACATCAAAACGATCCGATCTCGACGTCAGTCCATGCAATCCCACAAATCTGCCTTCATACCACACCTCAAGAAAGCCTTCTCTAAGAAAGCGAAGGTCGGGCTGGAGGAAGTCAAACTGAAGACCATCAAGGCGAAACGGCATAGTCGGGGCACCTTTGCGTACGCGATACGCAAGCGGGACGATGCGTTCCAGGAAGGGGATTTGGAGGATTTGAGGGGTGGTGCGAGTGTGGAGAATTGGCTGGGGAGGATTGTTGAAGAGGAGGCTGTCAAGAGGGCGGCTGCTACGGTGGCGCTCTCGGATGGGGATAGGGAATTTGCGAGGATTGGGAGGAAGATCAGTGGGGTTTCTTCGGTGGTGAGTTCGGGGTAGGGGGTGTGTGGGTGTGTGGGAATGGAGCGTTGTGAGAGAGGAGTTTTTGATTATTTTGGAGGCCTTCAGGACGAATTGTTGGTCGGAATTGTTGTTGGCGTTCTATTCTAGCTTTGGTGGAAGCGTGGAGTTGGGGATTGCATTCGTCAGATTTGAACCACATTAGCATACTTGCAATATCTTTCTTTCCTGTTAAAAACCATAGATTACGTCGGCATTGTTTGCTCACAAAATACACCCTTCTTTTGGAGATGAAGAACTACTCGGTGTTAATTCATATTTCCTTACCCACTGATGTGGCTCTCGGGATAAGTGAGGGACGTCCGAAAGGGGAATACGAGAGTGTCTTGATTGGTTGTCTGTGTCTTTATCGACGCATCATCGTGTTCGTATTCCTTATTCGTCTCTTAATGTGAATCTTCTGATGTCTATATATACCGTCCTAGGTATCTTGAACTCAATGAAGCAGACCTTCGAAATCAGTGTTTCTCTGAAAGCACCGGCATATCTTCACAAATTGCTCCATTATGCCGCCCCTCAAGAAGAAATTCTCACTTGATCAAATCCCAGATCTCACAGATAAAATCTTCATTGTTACAGGGTAATTACCTGCCCCGTCCCCATTCTACATTCCCATTCGCATTTAGCCAGAGACTGACACCCCAAAAGAGGAGCAACAGGAATCGGCTACGAAACAACGCTCGCACTCCTCCACCACAACGCCCGAGTTTACATCGCCTCTCGCTCTCCCTCGAAATTCAATGCCGTACTCACGAATATCAAGAGCTTTTTCCCCGAGTCCCAGGCAAACAATCTGAAGTTTCTCAAGCTGGATCTGTCGAGCATTCAGGAATGTGTGAGGGCTGCGAAAGAGTTCTTGGAGATGGAGGAGAGGTTGGATTGTGTGGTTGCCAATGCGGCGCTTTCAATCATGGTCAGTTTTTGTTGCATTTGGTATGCGATTTAGGGAAGATGTGCTGATGTTGATGTTAGCCTTGTGTGTTGTCAATTGATGGATATGAGATACAATTTGCAGTGAGCAGAACCCATCAACAAAATTAAATATTCTGACCAGACTTTAGACAAACGTACGATCGAGCTTGCCGCCAATCCATCTTCTTTCCTATGCTGACTCGATCTAGCATCTGGGACATTACGCCTTCATTTCTCATCTGCTGGTATACTTTCCAATCCTAAACTCGATTCGAAATCTGACAAGACCCCAGCCCCTCATCCAGAAAACCTCCATTCACCACAACGAAGGACGCATCGTAATCGTAGCCTCCCATGCACATGCAATGTACAAACCCCTCAACATCGACTTTAACGATCTCACAATCACCAAAGAAAACGATATGACGCAAATCCAAGACATCCCTGCAAGTCTCCAAAGGTCTCCCCAAGTCCTAAATCCACCCCATGTAACTTTTCTAATATTTCCTTCACAGATACGCCCGCTCCAAACTTGCCAACATCCACTACGCACGCGGTCTGCAATCCCAACTCTCGGACCAAGGCTTCAAGAACATCTACATCAACGCCCTCAGCCCAGGGACAATCGGCTCTGCAACATTCGGCAGCGACGACTCCCCCAATCTCCCATGGTGGATCAAAACCGCTTCTAAGACTCTTGTATCTATAACTAGTATTCCCGCCCAAGTGGGTGCTTTGACGTCATTAATGCTGGCTACTGATCCTGATATCGTGGAGAGGGATGTTAAGGGAAGCTATTTCGATGTGGGGCCGCTTGGTGGGAAGTTTGTTTATGGGTATAGCTGCGAGGCTGAGGAGAAGCTTTCGGTGCTTGCGAGGGATGGGGGTGAGGCGGGGAAGTTGATGGTGTGGAGTGAGGAGGTTGTGAGGAAAGTTTTGGAGACTTTGTAGGGGAAGGGAAATTGTCAAACCGTTATTTAGTACTCTCATCTAGTTTCAATTCCACTGCTTGTTGACTTATGAAGTCTCAGGTGGTGAGTTTGGTAGCCCACTAGTTTGTCGATGTGGTGCTGCACAAAGCGAAGAAACTGTGATGCAGATTCATTTGGTTTGAAATGTAAATGTCTTATTGCAACGGAAAGATTCATGAAAGACAATGGAACAATATTCTTATGGTTGTCTGACTGTAATATAGAAGACTGATAGGGATTAACACCCACCTAGAGATCTTTTAACATAGCACTCTCTCCAACAGAGGATCCGCAACGTAAAGAGCTTGTTCTATCTAGAAATGAGACTCGTATGCAAGTATTTCCCTACAGACACAACCCATGAGTATACCTCAAATACACTACAATGCGATGTCATGAAAATCAATGAACTGACTGTCTAACTGTCTATTCTTCATCCTCTGGAGGCTCAGGCCAAGCTTCATAAACGGTACCGTTGGGCTGCTTTTTGGCTTGTTCTCGCAGTTGCCTTCTTCTTTTCCGTTCTAATTTCTCCAAACGCTGCTTCTCAAGTGCTGCTTCGATCCGAATATGGTCATCTAAAAGGTCCTTAGTTTTCCGAAACTTCCCCCATTTTCGTTGGGCAGAGCTGACTTACCTGGAGAAGGCTTATTGTGTCTGACAAACGGTGCTAGAGCATTTTTATTGATGCTAATCTCAATCACTCCGTTGTTGTACAGGAACTCTGCTCCAAAGATAATATCTATATGATCGGCGTCCACCAGGAAGAATGAGGTCGAGAAGAAGCGCGTCCCGACATTGGTGACTTTCCACTTGAGAGTTATAGCGCCTTCGCAGTGTACTTCTTCGCCGTTCACAGCCAGCATTATTGGAGCTCTAGGGTCTTCTTTAATCTTGTATTCCAAGCCTAGCTCTCTGACCTTGCGAGTCGATACCCAGTTCCCATATAGACAGCCTGTGTCTAGGAGTGCGACTGTATCTTGAAGACGCTTAGAGTAGTCGACTACCTGGATATGCAGCAGCGAGTTGCGAATCTGTTTTCTAGATTAGATCGGCGATCTGAAAGGGTTTGTTCGAATGAAGCTGCCAGCGGGTATCAATCTTACATTTCCGCCTTCCCAAGATTCAGTGTACTCTTCAAAAGACATGTCGCTCTCTGCCTCTGCATACGACTCCTGCTGGCAGATTTGCCAGGAGCAGATTGATTCCTCGTCATCGGGCACTGGTATGGAATAAAGAATGAGGTCAGTTGTCGCAGCAATTCCGTCCTTTGCATCCTCCTTCTCTGAAACGTTGTCAGCCTCGTTACAACTAGGAACACAAGAAATGGATATCTACCTTGCCAGGACATTGGCATGTTTAGGCAAGTATTGAATCAATGTTCGAGGTCTATTATCAAACAGAAAAATCTCGTTTGCGTCCTGGCGCAACAGGTCAATCACGAAATTGAGATTACCGGGAGGCAACTCAATTATATGAAGGGCGGTGAAGCACTGAGTTGGCAAGGCAGATTGCAAGGCAGAATACCTACTGTCGTACGAAGACGGCAGGATGCCAGATCGGAGAATCAAGCATGATTGGAGGCCTTGAGAAAGGTTCAACAAGGCTCGGTATAATCCGCTCACATGCCTGCAGCTTGTTTCGAGCTTCGGGATATATGACCAGAAATACTGACCGTGTCCAAGGCACATGATCTGCGAGCAAAGCAAGATCTAAAATGAAAGCTCTTGGTGTCCAACAGACTTTAAATTGTAAGAATGGCAGTTTTAGACTGGGAGCCGACGCAGTGTATTTGACCCTAACTAGACTTCTGCAGTCGTACCATCATAGCTGCAGGCAAAATCTCGTTCGATTTCCAGCGCTGCGCTTGTTCAATTTAGTGAAAGAGGTATTTGATCCTGTGCAAACCTCTGCGCCCCTGAATTAGGGGACACCAGAGCTACCAAGCCTAATAAGATAAGCGAGATACCAACAGAAACTAACACATTTGACTCTAATTATTACATGTTCAGCATTTTCCAATGAAAATATATTACCTTCAATATTCCTCAGTCGCAGTGTTGGTGCCGTCTCAGCTCACGAGAGAACTGGTTCCGTTGGTTCATTGCATCCTCCGCAATTTGATCTCGCTGGATGGTGACCCTGTTTAAGCTTCTTGTGTAGATAATGCCAGCTGACTGACAACGATTCCTAAGAGGAGAACTAGTATAACGATTGTCAGATAACTTCCAGGATGAAGAAGAAAGCCGAAAACAATGCTACCCTGAGCAGTAGTTTGGAGGAAAGTCATTCTGTAAATAAATTGAAGCTAGTTGTGTATTTGACAGTAAGTTTGATGTAAAGATGTAGAAAAACCTTTGATGAATATTTAATGTAACCTTGAAACGTAAGCTCAGCACTATCTACTGGATGCAAGCCCTAACTTAATGGCATCATAGTACGATTAGCGGCAATGAAAGCGGCAAAGATCCACGGTGTGTCTAGTCATCGCCACTTCCGGTCCCGTTAGACGAAGTGTGATACCTATTATTGGCCTGTCTTCTTGCCTCCTCCTTCAACTCTCTCCGCTTCTCACGCTCTAAGATTTCCTTGCGTTGTTTCTCAAGGGCAAGCTCAATCCGGATTTTCTCCTCTGCAAATCTCATCAGAAATCTAGCCGATTTGCCATCCTGTGCAAATAAAACTTACCTTGAGAAGGCTCTGAATGTTTTACAAATGGAGCAAAGGCGTTTTTGTTAATGGCGATCTGAATAACGCCTTCGCTGAACAGGAACTGTGCCCCGAATATTACGTCAAGGTGATCCGCCTTGACAAGGAAGAAAGACGTCGTGAAAATGCGTGTGCCGACATTGGTGACCTTCCAATCAAGCGTTATGGATCCTAGGCTCGGCACTTTCTCGCCGTTGACTGCAAGCATAACGGGAGCGGGAGAGTCTTTTTCGATTTTTTGTCCCATCTTCAGCTCTCGAACCTTTCGAGTCGATATCCAATTGCCATGGAGACATCCTGTGTCCAGGAGCGCGATGGTGTTCCTCAAGATGTTCTTGTGATCTGCAACCTGGATGTGGAGGAGCGAATCATTTACCTGCTGTCATGATTAGCTTCACCAAGGGTGATATAATCTGTGTTTCAGAATACTTACATCGCTTTGTGGAGGTGGAGTGCTTGCAGAAGGACCAGATCCTGAATCTTCAACCGAGTTCGAATCTTTAGCCGTGTATTGATTTTTGGCCACGTAACGGTTTTCAGTCATGGACTGGTTTTCAGTATCATCCCAGCCTCCAAACTGGCTCTGGGCATTGTTGTGGACAGCGACCCGAGTGTTTCCAGTTTGACACTGCACCGCCGCAGGACCCGTTGTCGTTGCAGGATATATACCCGATGGGAACCCGTTATATTGGGTTGTAGCGCCTGGCTTAGAACCCTCGGCTGGCTCATACCCATAGGTATACTGTTGATAACCCTGATACGGGTTTGGGGGTGACCTTGACTCCGCAGCCGGCCACTGATCGGAAGATGTCCTAGAAAAATTGCATTCATTGTATTCAGTTGGCTCATTCCCATAGGTATACTGTTGATAATCCTGATACTGGTTTGGGGGTGGCCTTGACTCAGTAGACGGCCACTGATCGGACGATGTCCTAGGAACATTGTATCCATTGTATTCGGCCTGCTTTTCAGACTTCCTGGAACGCTTCACAGACCTAGGTTTACGTGGCTCCTGAATGATGTAAAACACATGGTTCTTAGTGACCCTGATATCGTCCTGTTCATCTGGCTCTGCAAGGCAACAGATCAGCCTATACTGGAGACTAGCGGCCATGAAAGTTTTCCACAACGACCACAAGAACGAGACGTACCTTCAGACGAGCTCTGAAAGTCTGTTGAATAAGACATGTCCGGGTCAATCTGTGTGTTTGTGTGTGTTTGTGTGTGTTTTCACCTCTAGCCTCGAGCCCTCCACCTAAATGACAGTGACGCTCTCAACTTGAAAAGGTGGGCATCTATCTAGATAAGGGACGGCGGCCGGTGGCTGCTGACCTGGCAAGGCAGATTTCAAGGCAAAACCGACTAATACTAAGACGGCTGCACAGCTGACTGGAACGTTGGCAATGATTGAAGGGCACTTTAAAAAGGTATTACGAAGGCTCGACGAGGCTCGGCACAAGCCGCACACACCCAGCCTTAAGATCGTCTCAAGAGAAAACAGTCAAATGAGAAGATAAATCAAGAACTATACACCGCTTGCAGAAATCTGTCGCGAGGTGTAAATAGAGAACCAAAAATATGGAAGGCTATCCCCGACTAGGCCGCCTAATGGGCACCCAGCCCTCCTACGCAATCTTCCGTCGATTCGGTGGCCTGAACGCAGAAACCCTCTTATATCTCCAAGCCGAGATCCAAGAACTCGAAATCGCTCTCCGAAAGCAACAGAAAGAAGACCAGGAATCGACACACAGAGACCGGATAGATTACGCGCGATACTGGGTAGCACTGAAGGAATCCGGCGAGGCTGATGCTGGGCCTGGTAATGATGGACGGCAGTGGGAATTGGTGCTGAGGATTAGAGAGAAACTGAAGGAGTATAGTAAGATATTATTCTTTTGAAATCTTTCACTGTCGTACGTACGTTACTTAGAGATAGGTACTGATGGAAGGTTCAAGATGCGGCCCTCCTGCAAGAAAGTGCAGTCATCAGGCTGGGCCAGCCAGACCGAACTCGCTTGAAGTTCCTCGTGAACTGGATGCAGGATATTAGGATGGGATATGTGCATCTCCTCGGTTCCGACAGCGATATCTGGTCGAAAGGCGATGTTCTCGATATGGTCGCCTTGCAGGCACCTACCGCCGATGACCTTTTCACAACTTGGATTTCAGAGTCTGCAATCCCTGCTTTCCACCACGTCTTGGGAAAGTTTTGCTTGGTAATTACGCCTTTAACACAATTAGACAATCAAAATGTGCAAACAAGTACTAACCTGAGTATGCACAGCGACCAGGAAGTGACGAACATCTAGGAAATACAGTCCTATATAAAGACACCTCGTTAATTCGGATCACCAAACTCCTCACCACAGTCCTAGCCTGCCTCCTCCCCATAATCTCTATCGTAATCCTCTACATCGTCGATAGCATGTCCAAACGGCTCGGGATAATCGGTGCCTTGACTGCTGCATTCTCGCTATGTATGGGTCTGGTGACTTCAGCTAGTATGGCGGATATCTTCGCCGCAACAGCAGCGTGCGTATCCATTCTCTCATTCACCGCAGGAAAACAAAAACAGAGACAAGAAAATGTAAAGAATAAAGGGAAAATAAATGGAAGTACTGATAAACTACAGATTCGCAGCAGTACAAGTCGTTTTTGTAGGAAGTACGACACCTACTCCTCAAAGATCGTAACCCACAAAAATGCACAAACCCACAAACGCAACCAACGACCAACCCATCCCCATTTATCTGCAGCCAAGCCCAATAAATCGGGAAATCCCCCTCCCGAACCCCCTCCAACCATACAAGCATACAACGAACAGTCATCCATCACATCTCATCACTTGATCCGGCTGAATCAACATGAAATTATCAAGGGTGGCTGGGCCCTGGGACATGCGAGACACGAGACACGCACCTGGTGGCACTTTAACCTTAACCGCAATTAATGTTTTTGCAACTGCAAACGGACTTATTTTCTTCGCGACAACAATAACCAACACTTAACCAACAACTACTCTGCCCAACGAGGGAGGGAAAAACACCTTCATGAATTAATTGATTCTTAGCAAAAAAAAAAGTACGTTGTGGAGTGTGGATGTTCCAGCCGCGTAGAGGAATGTGAAAACTTAGCCACGCATGAGAATGTGCGACTCACTCACCCACGCCGCGATTCTCATTGCTGTGCCAGACCAGCCTCTTCTTCCCTTTTTCATATCTTCAAGAATTCCATTCAAACCAATTCAATTCCCATCCCCAGCCTTCCATGAAGGTTTATCTACATGTTTATTTCGACCCCACCCACTGCACCATTCATCCATCCTCGCTTCGTTTCGTTTCGCTTCGCCCGACCCTGACAACACCACACACAACAACACCACGTCAGCTCACACACCATGACATCCCATTCCCACTGAGCGATCTGTTTTCTCCCTCCGAGAGCGAGTTAGAGTTTATTTAGCTGGGTCCTTTCGATCACCCTGGTGGTGATACAGATGTGGCAGGAGCATATCTACTACTAACCAGACCCTTCGCGTTTGAGATTGAACAGGCAGAAAGGTCTTCTGAGACGGGGGAAACAGAACGGTGGCATTATACCCCAATCACTTTCTCTCTCTCTCACGCAGGAGCGGACCAGACCACATCATCGCAACCGTTACAGTCCGTCGCACATCTCCTCTCTTTTTCACTCCCGCGAAAAAAATCGTCGTTCAACAACTACACAGTGAAGCGAAGAGAAGCGAAAGTTAGTTGGAAAGTGGAACGAATGAATGACACGAACGAATGAAGCGCGGTTGAGATTTGGAGAGAAATGGGGCCTTATCCTGATCTGAGCCCGGCTCTTCCAGCGAGTTTCGTCACGCCGTCCAGGACATCGAGGATTCTGAGGCCAGGAATCGTGCTGGTTACTGTGGTTGTTCTGGGGGTGGTGAGTGTGGTGGGTTTGGGTGTTGCGGCGGCGGTGTTATCGTCTAGTACTGAAAGGACGAAGAGTACGAATGCTGTTCAGGCGCTGGCTTTGATTGCTGTAAGTTTGGCTGCTCGCGTGAGTGAGAGGGAGATGTGCTGATGGGAGATAGTCGTCGCTGTCGATCGTTTATGTTCTCATTCATGGTGTTGCTGCGAAGTATAATGATCCAGTTGGGGTGATTAGACCGCCACAGTTGAAGCTTCATGCTGCTTGCTTTATATTGGCTCGTCTTGCGCTGGTATTTTGGATGGTAGCTTTTATTACGGCGTGTGCGGTGCTCTCAAAGCCGAGAGCTGGCATGAGTGGGATTATGGTTTGCAAGTTGCAAATTGCGGATGTAGTTGCTTCGATTGTTGGATTGTAAGTTCGGGAACTTGGTGGTCTTTGGCGTCACTGACAGTCGCAGTATTGCCACAGGTGTAATCTTGACAGCCCTCGAATCCTGCAAATATCCATTCGAAATACCGAATATGCTGGCAACACGGAAGATTAATTTTCGAGGAAGTCCGTTTGGAGACGATATACTAGACCGTAGCGTCTCCCGAGGGTCGTCATTTGATGCAGGACCAATCTTTGAAGGAGAGAAACCGAGAGGAGCTGCGATTCAAAAATCGAGCATAGAGAGAAAACCTCTGCCTCAGACGCCTTCTGAGATCAGTGAAGCGCCAGAACGACCTTTGACGCCGCTGTTGTCAATATCACGACGAAATAGATCAGGATCGAAAAGCTGGGGGGATGAGTGGATCCACTTGAGGAAACAAAGTGGGCTGGAGAAGAAGAGCACATCGACTTCTGATTCGGCAGTTTCCCTGTCGTATGAGACATCTTCAGGGGCATCAGAATATATGAGCACCTCTGATCGTAGTTCGCATGTCTCGATGCCAAGAAGAGCTGTAGTAGCACGACGTCCGGTTCGCCAGAGACCAAGGAGTAGGACAGTTACTCCAAGCAGTAGCATCAGCAATCTGTCGAGGAGGTCTCCACTCTCGTCCGTTCGGTATGTATGTGTTTGTATTGGAGGGTCCGACTGACGTCTTGCAGATCTGCTGATTATCCACATATTTTGGTCCGGCCGGAATTGAGATATTGCCCTCCTAAGATTCCACCACCCCATGGTTGGAATTCCTCAATAACATCATCCATATCGCAGCTAGTTCCAATTGCAGACATACAAGGTCTTCAAAGACGGCCATCATTCAGCACATCCGAGAATTTTGTGATACGAGGACCAAGAAAGAACCTCCCACCACTGCCTCGAAGCAGACCTCCGTTGAGCAGAAGAAGAACGAACGATATGAAAGTCCCAGGAGCATTCGTCAATGATCGGCCGAGTTTCGATTATGAGGAGAAGTTGGATGAGTATGTCCGGAAGATCGAGGTTGAATATGTGACTAGTTCTCAGAGTAAGAGGAATCAACATCCCAGCACGTTTGCAAAGAGACAACCAGGGAATATTGAGAAACTGAACCCACCCCCAACTCGGGTGAGTTCGAAAGCGAGATATCGGGAGAGGAAGCCAGTGCCAGTATCACCCACGAAACCGGTTGCCAAGATCCGCCCAGGAACTGCACATCCGACTGGATCCGCTAGACCTGAACCTGGTACTGGTAGTAAAGCTTTTCGACGGCTGAGTCTTGGTGATATCTCGACGGGATTGGGGAATCTGGCTGGACTTGGGAAGATGTTTGATTGATTTGGAAGTGTTAGATGGGTAAAGAGTACGGATGGATGGAGTTATACTTGTACACTAGAGATCTCATGCTCAACAGACCAGACTAATGAAATATAGCTTACCCACCTAGTAGAACTAGAACTCTAGGTCACTGGACCTTCTGGTATATCCGGAGAGCGATATCAACAAGGGAGTTGCCCGGATTGTCTGGAGCTTCTTCAAAGCATGCCCATCGCTACCAAGCTACCCCACGTTTGTTGCCGGTTCTGCATGACGTCGAGGGATCTCATTCGGATGAAAATGAAGCTATTCGCAACAAGCCAATAAAAGGTCACTCGATGGCCGAACCTTCTGCGACATGACGTGCGTTTATGCAGCGAGATGCAGCGTCTTATGCTGTCCTGGCCTGGATGTGGTGCTGTCAAGCTGAATTTTCGTGGGCAAGCGCGGGCGCGGCGCGGGGTACTGGAGTGTACGGCAACATAGTTTTGAAACGGTCGGAGGCACACGACGTCGCCATGCATGCATTCTCCGAGGCACATATTCATTGCCTTGACGGATGGTACTTGTATGTGAAGATATATATCTGCTTGCTTGCCTGTCGGTTGAAAGGAGAGAAAGCGATTGAATCAATGCTCTGCTGCTGAGTAATATGACGTGGGGTAGCACAAGTTCAACTCACACCACCAGAATCTGAACCAGAACCCCTCCATCCACTGCACAGCATCCCATCCAGCCCCAACCTCCTTCAATAGTCCAATCGCACGCACATGACAATCCAAACAGAGACATTCTCACCCATTCCACCTCCATTTCCATTCTTCAGCTGGACAACCACCACAAACGAGTGGACATCACGACCTCCATCACGCGAACCTGATATCAAAGACACCAGACAATCTGCCTACTCGTCGTTTCGAACATCTCCGCTTTCCGACTTGCGCTTTGTGAGGCCTACTATTCAGAGCATCCGTTACTACACCAAAGCAACGAACCATCTTCAAAGATAAACACCAAACTCTACCAACCTTCCCCCCCAAAACCCATCAACCACAAATCTCAAGCCTCGATGACTATCACCATGGCCGCAGAAGAACCCCCAAGAGTCCACTCTCCTCCCAGCCCTTCCAGCAAGCGACCAAAGGGTAAGAGACAGCGCAAACGACCCCTCCATCAACAGAATCACAAGCTAATCTCAACCTCAACACTAGGAATCCTCAAGAACTCATTCCACCGATCCCCTCCTCAACAAGCAGCCATCACCACACAACCCCCTCCCCCACCAGTCCAACGCCCCGAGATCGAACGTGACATCTCCGACAAGGATATCACCCTACAAAACACCCTTCAGAATGCAGGCCACAGACGTTCATCGTCAGCCGCACGCCCCTCAGGATCTCGTCGCCAGTCCAGCCACGGCTCGCTCGCGCAGAGTGCTGAAGAGCAAAGTATGCGGTTGAAGTGGGATGAGGCGAACTTATATCTCACGGAACAGGAGAAGAATTCTACCATGAAGATCGATGAGCCCAAGACGCCTTATGCCAAGCAATACGATCCGACTGAAGACGAGGAGGAGCTGCGCATGATTGATACCGATGAGATTATGGTTGACGAGTTGGACAAGGCTAGAGCTGGCGTTAGTCCTGGCAAAGCGGCTAAAGCGAAGGAAGATGATATCCCTGGCTTGAGTTTGGGCGAGCCGGAAGAGGATGTCCCTGAGCAGCATCACGAACTGGACGAGCATGGACATAAGAAAGCCGTCCATGTTAAAGGCGAGGAACATGTGGGCTTGAGTGCCGAGGAGCAGGAAAAGCATAAGAAGTTTGAGGAGATGCGCAAGAAGCATTACGAGATGAAGAATGTGGCGAACTTGCTAGGGCACCCCGAGGAACTCGATGAACTGGATGATGACGGTGATAATGATATGAATGGGAGTGCCAAGTAGGCTTGCTTGTGTACATGGATTTTAATTATGGCGACGGCGTTCTTTTGACGATGGGACGAATTCGCTTTTCTCTGCGCTCGCTGAGTTGCATTTTTTTTTCTGCATATGTATGGATCTGGCTGTGTTGATGAAGGATTCTTTTGAGGCTTGTATCATGGCTTCTCCTTTGGCTTTTTCTTTACAGTTTTCTTGCAATTGAGGAACTACGCGCTGCATTGTTGCATTACTGCATCGAATCATGAAGTCAATTGATACCTTCTGCAACTGTATATTTCTCCAATCTTCCAACAAGTGAGGAATATGCATTGTACCACCGCCCTGGTTCTCAAAGCCAACTTTTAACATACCCTCCTTTCTTTAATTTGGCCACTGATTCTGAACTGAAAGAATCCCATTGTCTTAGACCTGTGAGGCGATCGGCTGCTGGCTGAATGTCCACAGCTTCATCTCACGATAATTCGAGCAGTGTACCGTATCAACGAGGCACTACAAGCAAATACCTACCAGCCTACCTACCTGCGCACAGTCTAGAAACTCCGCCGTCACAGAAAGTATCTATCCCTTTTCTCAATACTTAATTCGCAGCCAACACAAAGAAAGACACCAGAGATACCAGAACCTCCTATACCTTTCGACGAAACTCTAGGAGCAGACATACCATCTTAAAACCCCAGATCCTGCCCTACTTTCAATAACTCAACCTACCACAATCTGCCTTAGCTAATACCTGGCATCAGCCATCCACTGACCTTCACCTTTAAGCCTGGATTCGCAAAGCAGTCTCGCTAAACACAACCTCACCTCATCTCAACTCGACTTGACTTTCACCCTCACCCTCACCTTCACCTTGATTTTCTCCTGAAAAACATATGCGCCAAACCAGAAGCAGAACTTTCTACAATCCTTCTTCCTCGCAACTACAACGACGCCAGCAGTCGCGACTCGCAGCTACTAACTGAGAAGGGAAAGCAACAGCGTGAAGATACGACTTCAAGATGGAAGACGCGCTGGAGAATACGGGCGATCAAAATCAAGGTAAGTTTCTAGATCCTGTCCTGTGATGACGTGTGAGGTTCTGAATGAGATGGGCTCTTGGGAATGGGGGTTTGGAGTTCATCTTTACGTTGTCATGTTTGGGCATGGTGATTGGAGATTAGAAATTAGAGACTTGCTGACGTATTGTAGCAGACTCTGGAGCTGGCGGCGGTGTTAGATTGAGAGGTGGGAAGCGTAAAAAGGCAAAGAAGGCTGCTCGCAAGGAGGCAAAACTGGCTACGGAGTCAGCGAAGGAGTCGAAGGCGAGGCTAAAGAAGCCGGCCAACGACGAAGCCAGCGACATGAAAGTGCCATATTGGACCCCAGTTGCTACCAAGGAAGAGAAGGAAGAAGCTAAGAGAGTTGCGCGAGAGGGTCATGCCAATTCTATACTCCGCAACATTGCAAAGTTTGAGAAGAAATTAGCAGAGCTGAGCTATGCCGATGACGAGGACCCATCTATCAAGAACCGACGCTACAAGTTGCTAGAAAGGCTTGCGAAACAGCGCAAGAATTTGGGCCCTCTTGAGAATTTGGGAGCTCTAGATTCGAAGGAGAGATTCGGAACCCATGTTGGACCGTTGGAACAGGATGACCTCGAGCAGGAGGATGAGGAGGCTCCTGATGGTGACCATATCCCAAGATCGAAGAAACGCAAGATATCTGGATTTGTCTTGGGTGAAGAGGATTACGAAGGTATCAGCGAGGAGACGGCCGCCCGAGAGGTTATCATCATCGACGAAACTCCAAAGAAGATCAAGAAAGAGAAAAAGGACAAGAAGCGCAAGATCGACAACTCCTCACAGGACTCCTCCGAGCTTCTGGATTCGATTCCTGCTTTTGAGCACGAGTCCGCGGAGCCAACAAATATTGAGCAGTTCGACAGCAACAAAACAGCTGGCGAGACTAACCAGTATGCCATGCAAGATGTTCCAGTCCCTCCAACTTCAGAGCAGGCAAAGCAATCAGCTCTGCTGGGCACAATAGCCCGTTCGAGAAGCCGCAGCGAATCCATCGGAGGCGATAGGATCTACCAAGCTCTGCTAGCAAGCATGAGGGAACCACCTTCTCCACCATCCCCAATGAGCTCGATCGGTGATAATTACAGGCCTCTAATTGAAGTCGGTCAGTCTGCTATCGCTGCACCTATCTTGCCAAATAGCCAGAAACCAGTCCGAGATCGCGCTTTCACGGCTCAGGCTCCAGCCTCAAAGAAAGATCTTACAGTCGCCCCAAGAGAGTCGCCAATTCTACCACCTAAGCGGATTTTCTCCTCTGCTCGAGTCGTTCCAGCTGTCAAGGAAGCTTCTGTCGAGAATACAAAGTCCGAGAAGATAAAGCCAGAGAAAACAAAATCCAAAAAGAAAGACGTCGAAGGAAGCAAGAAGTCTCGCAAATCCGCCTCTTCCAAGCCTGCCGAAGATAGCCAGGAAAGCGCAACATTATCCCAAACAGTCACCGCTCTGAAGGAAAGTGCTTCAGCAACAGTCATTGAGGGTATATTCGCACAAGCCGATCCATTCAATATCAAGAACAGGATTCTCCCACCCGCCAAGCCATCAATCCCAAAACCACTCATCCATTCCAGTACCACCGATTCATCCTCTCTAGCTGCAACGCCCACGCCAAAACCCCGTCCAGGTAAACGCGTGGAAAGTGAATTTGAAGAATGGGAGTTGGCATCTGGTAGATTACGTGCCCGCGTCGACAAGCAAGGTACCACAGACGATGGGGAAGTTGAAGAAAGTGCGTACCCTCCCCCCTCCAATCCTCCTCAGCACCAAACACCCAACACCAACCTAAACTAACACCCCCTCCCAGACATAGCCTTCTCATCAACCTACCTCCGCGCCCGACCCCACGGAATAAACATCTCAGGCACCACCTTCCAAACCCTGCACGTCCCCTCCACCAAGCAAGACCTGCCCATCTCAACAGCCAAAGAAAGTCTCACCATCTGCTCTGTTGCGAAAGGTCGTGTTACGGTTTCGTTGGGAAGGGAGAAGTTTAATATTGGTGAGGGTGGCATGTGGAGGGTGAGATGTGGGGAGAAGTGTGTTGTGGAGAATCGGGTGGGCGGGAGTGAGGTGGCTGCTGTGGTGCATGTTTGTGCTGTTGGGGGATGAGTGGTGGTGGATTGGGTTAGTGGCTTGTATTCGGAGGGAAGGTTTGCTTTGTAGGTGTTTGGAAGGGTATTTCGTGGTATTGCAGAGGTTAGATGAGGGATGGAGAAAGGATTGAGCGTGGGTAGTATTGAGGGCTCGCGTATTTGTTTTCTTTAACAAGGGGACTGACTGTAATTTGCCGAGTCGTTGCTCTGACTTTAATATGCTGTGAATGGGATGAGAAGACAGATATCTAGCTGTACGAGCGGGTCTGAAGCTCATCATAAAGTTCTTGATAATAATGGATCGCTTTTTTCTTAAGTGATGTGAATGAAACCCACCCCATTTCCCAGCTTCGCTTAAACTAATCACACCTGAAAGATGAAAGCGGCAGGATTCTGGGTTCTATAGTAGATAGTATGGCAGACCAGCAGTCATAGTCATACTAAGCTCGACAAAATCGGAAAGTCAGATCATGGTATCGGCGTGCTGAATGCTGATCTGTTGATGGCACTGAGGCTGAAACTGTGTTGCTATCGCGGTTGCTTGACTTTACTCTGTAGCAGGTAAGTGCAGCGGAGAAGCCGCGTTCACCAGCCTGTCAATATTGAATCTCTCGTTTTCAAATTCTCTAATCTGAACTCAGGAAAGCAAGGAACTGATCGCGTTTTACTGCAGCCTGGTTAGTCTCGTGATGATGAGGCTGTCGAAGCGCCCAAACCCCCCATGCAGTCGAAGCTCCGGGTTATCTGAAGCATGCCTAGTTCCAGCCTCAAAGTCTATCTAAGAATTTTTACCACACAAGTGCATCTGTCAGTAGCTAGGCTGAGACATCGGGACACTTTGTGTGGTACATGATATGGGAAGCGCGAAAAAGATGAGCATCTCTACCCAATAGGCAGCTGGCCGTAATGCAGCTTGCTGTACTACTCCGATTTCTTGGTGTTACATAGCTGAATTAAAGAGCGAGGGAAATCCTGGTTTGTTTAAATCACTCTTGATCTCAATTCATTCTTCGGTATTGGAATTGTTGGTTTCTGCTAGCCTGAAATGGCTACCACCACGTTCCACGTTCCGCATCCCGCGAAAGAGTCTCCCTACAACTCACAACATCGAATTTTCTCAGCCACACTCGCCGGAAAGCAGTCTTCTGCTATTTCAACAAGTCTTGGCGAAAACGGCTATCTCGGACGCGCCGATTCTGTGGCCCACTGAGCACGAGAGACTGAAGAGAGACGTGCCAAAGGACTCACTACTCACCGTAACTTGGGCATGGCTCCTGAATGTTGCCGGTATATTGCTTTCTGCTGCAATTTTAGTTGCAATCATTGTTATACTTAGAAACTATGACGGGCAAATGCAGCCTGATTGGAATTATAGCTTCAACCTGAACTCGCTCGTGGCTATCCTGACCACCGTTTTACGAACGGCCTTGATGGATACCGTATCTGATTGTAAGTCCCTCTATTCCTGTAGCAATGAAATAATGAGCTCATGACAAGATAGCAATGAGTCAATTGAAATGGTCCTGGTTTTCCAAGCCAAGGAAACTAGGAGACCTTCAGAAATTTGATGAAGGTAGTCGCGGGCCTTGGGGGTCCTTGAAGCTGTTTGTAAATATCCACCGACCGTAAGTGCTTACCACTTATACTATGAGTTGTTCTGATGTGTTATTAGACATCCAGTGCTTCTTGGCGCAGCCGTTACGGTGCTATCCTCAGGAACAGGAACTTTTGCACAGCAAACCATATTATCTGTTTCATGTGTAATCGATGAGCCTGGTAGCAACTCCACAATACTTTCCGACAATTTATCTCATCCCGAGATGTCTTTCGAATCGGTGCAGGTCAGTGGGAACTAGACTATGGGATCAAAGTAGCCTTGATCGACTCGATCGCGAACCCGGCAGGAAATAATTTCTGCTATCATTTCTAATTGCGCCACAGGAAATTGCACTTTCAAAAGCCACGATGGAATCACCCATAGTTCCATCGGACTCTGTACTCGTTGTGTTAATATATCATCATCTATCTTCGAGATCCATGATGATGAGAGTGGAAATTATAATTTTACACTGCCGAACGGTCTCAGTATCGGTACTTGGTCTCATTTTGGCGGGGATCCATACATAAACATGTCCTGGGTTTCAGCCGATTATGGTCCCTCATCTGCAAAATATACCGGCATCGGAAACGTTACTATTCTTCAATTCACGGGAGCGGGAGCTGGCTGTTACACGAATCTCACAGCACCATCAACAATAGAGATTTCGTGTCCAAACGGCGAAAACTTTCCCAAGCTTCCTCACCTTGATGCCAGCCTCAGTGTTATGGCTGCACACTGCTCCTATGAGGTTTGTCTCAAGAACTTTGCAGCACGAGTTGTGGCGGGCGTCGTGGAGGAAAGTCTGGTTTCTACTGCGCCTGCTAACTTCTAAAGTGGTACGGATATTTTGCCAGATTTGTTGGCGTTGAAAACTCCCTGTATCATTGGAGAGAATATATATGGAATGTCCAATGCATCCGACATAGATCCACACGATCTCACGTTTGTCAACATATCTACTTCAGTCGACAACGGCCCGTACAGGAGTTATCCAGAACAATGTGTTTATGGCATCCATGGTGTCTATATTCACGCACTACAGTCGTTCCTTGAGTCAGTCTTGACAGATGTCGGATATACCAACGGGAGGGGTGGTATAAGCAGTGCTGGAATGCTTGCGAATCCAGTTCTCAACAGCTGGTGGCTCGCCTCGCTGTATCAGCGGGGAAATGCGACTTTTGACTCTGTAGGCGCAAATCTGGAGAACATCGCGACCACATTTACGAATTATGTTCGTATTTCGCATAATGATAAACTCGGCGAATACAAGTCAAATGGAACCACCTATGATGCACCAGCGGCCATAACTGGCTTGGCCCATAGAACTTCAATCTGTACCAAGTTCAACGGGCTCTGGCTTCTTTTCCCTGCCGGTCTAATCCTAGCAACTGCGATTCTCTTCTTGCTGACTACTGCTCTTCGCCGCTGCGACAAGGGCTACGGGCCCAACTGGAAAGGATCTCTGCTACCGCTTCTCTTTTACGGATTTGTGCCTAGCGACTCGGCTTCGAAGGTTCGATTCCGAGAAAATGCACAAAAGGACGTGGGTTCTGATCTTACGCCAACCCAGCTCTACGGCCTCTCGCACTTGGATGAGCTGGCAGATACAACACTCGTTCGATTTCGGCGGACATCTCATGGAGCTGGGTTTGAAGTGCTGGAACCAAAGTTACCGCACTGAGGGAAAAGGACGGATTCAAACCACCAGTCATGATCGTACCAAGTTTGACGAAACAGGAAGAATCGAATCATGGTATTGGCGTTTTCTAAATTGAAAATAACGATCAGGGAAAGTTAAAGCTGGTATACATTCATCCCTCTCTTATCTTATCCTGCTGTGTTCTCCTCCTCGGGTCACAATTTCTCCAACCCGCCCTCCACCATGCCTACTTCTGACGCTCAGGAAGAACCATCTCTTCCATACTCGCCGGTACAATACCACGAAGACAAATACTCGCCCTAATCGATGCGTCACCAACATCAAACTTATCCTGAAGAGTCATATCCGGCGCATTCTGCACATCCTCGAGCGGTACATCAACAGCTCCAATCTCGACCTCCTTATTCATAAGAGCAATCCGGAAGCTCTGCGCACCGCTTCCAACCATATCAGCCGTAATAGGGATACGGAAAGTCTGATCGAAACTGGGGTTGGAGATATCCGTTCCCGGTGCATCGGTCTTAACAGCCGTCTGGAAACGATGTTTCTCACCCCAAGTCACCACCACACTGGGAGTGATCTCGTCTCGTTTCCCAGGGATATTGAACGCACCAGCTACAAGAACGGTAGCTACGCCGCACAGTAAACCCTCAGCGCTGTGATCTGAGGTAGAGAAACTGCCTCCCTCAGCAGCGAAATGGTAGAATTTGCACGAGACCGAGATCTGGCCATTCACGGGCTTGTCTTTATGCACCATGTTCAACTCCTGCCTACCACCTGCCGATAAGATATCCTTGACAGTTGTGACAGCGAGGCCGATATCGTCATCACTCCCAACATCATCATCGTTCAGGTCAAAAGTGATACTCTGATTCAGATCCGAGACGACGAAATCATGCTCCTCATTCCACGTCGGATTGGTCGTATTATTCTTCGTCGTCGTCTTCCATACTGCCTCAGCTCCAACGGCGACATTACAATAAGTATCTGGCGAAGCACGTGTGAGTTTCGACAGGAATTTACTGCTGGCGCTCTGTTTGTCCTCTGCGAATCCGGAAGCCTTTTCGACTTTAATGCGGATGATTCCGACGGGGGAGAGGTGGGTCTTGAAGTAGTCGTTGTTGGAGTCGAGTTTGATCATGATGCGGTTGGGGAGCACGAACATGGAGTTGATGATGCTCATGATTACTTTGCGGACGGCACCGTCGATCATGTCCGAGTCGGCGACGTCGGCGGCGCCGGTGAAGTTGAGCTTGAGGACTGGGGGGTTGACGAAGGCGATTTGGGCGGCTCCCATCTGTAGTGGTTGTTAATAAACGTGGAAATCCTTTGCTACGAAGAGTTGACGTACGAGTGGGATTATGTCGGAGAGTGGTCCAAGTAGAATAGAAAGCCTGCCATGAAGGGCAACACCTTTGACTCCCTATTCAGACAAATTAGCTCATCAACTTTGCCTTAGGAGACTCAAAACAGATCCAGCAAAGAAACAAACTTACAAGAGTAGGAATCATGTTCCCATCCAACTGAATATGACACTTTCCAGCCCAGTCAGCATTCAAGTCAAGCTTGATATTCCCCGTCTCCGTCTTCGTGACAAGCACATTAGAGAGCGACAGGGGAACATGACCCAGATCAATCTTGGTGAAATGAAGGGACGCCAGTGGACCTGGGAGCATGCTCTTGAACATGGGCTCGGCGATCTCTTTGATCATCTTGCTGCCGGCGACGTTGATATGCGGCCATAGCTGGGCGACGATGTCATTTAGGAATTCTAGAGGCGAGACAGTTCAGCTATCATCATCGTCCAAACGGGGAGAGGAAATGAGAAGATGGAAGGATAGGATCGGGAAGTTTAAACTCACGGACGGATTCTCCACCTCCTTCAGCAGTTAGTTTCTCAACAAGCGTCGCCATCTTGAAGCGGGGTCACTCAATGCAAGATCAGAGATGTACTGTACGAATAGTTGAGCAAAGTCTCTCTCGTACAGAAAAATATGAAGGATCTAGAGCGCAAACGCGGATGGTTCAAAAGGATGCTTGAAGTAGTATATATAAATGGCTAAGATGAAATTGCCAGCAAATACCGGTATCATGGGCGGGGAACCTGCTTTTGGATGCGGATGCATAATGCACGATGCCGTGTCTGGTCTGTGGCTGTGGTGACATCACTGACTGCCACTCGCTTGGCGAACATTAACGTGTGTTTGTTTGTTTGCGGCAAACGACGATACATATTAGATGAAGGGCTGGATTTGCTGTAAATAGATAATGGAATTAAGAGTCAATTTTAACGAAATCTTGATTGAGGCTCCTTTTGCGAGACTTGCTGAGCTGTAGATGGGAAATTCCCGTGATCTCTTCTCAGGTCTCAAGGAAACCGAATCGACAACGGGAGGAGAATAAATTCAACCAGTCATACAGACGTTAACATGAAGAGCCGGATATTATCCAGAATACCTAGCATGAAAAGGAGAGCTTTGTGTAGATGCATCTGAAATGTGACAGCCCCCAAGCGCGGGGTCGAGGTGGGGGGATGAAACAACTGCGCCACAATCGTGCTGGCACAGATTCCAAGATCTCACAAGGGGTGAAGATATGCAGCTTCTTGCTAGACCGCAAAATTGGCATTCACTGGCTGGGAAGTAATTTTGTATGGGCTAGACGAAAGTGAGAACACTCAAATCCACTCTCTCAGGGACGATGGATTCCGCCTACCACTCCTGCGAGATTTGCCAGAAGATTGTCCTTGATTTCTCCGAAAAAGACGAGGAATGGGTCAAAACGAATTTATCATTTGAAGGACGAAATATGTCGAGCGATGACGAAGGACGTGCTGCAATTACGGCGAGAAGGACATGCCCGGAATTCCCATTGCGAATCCCCTCGAGCCAGATCATATTCGACATATCGATAGCGGATATCAGGGAAGACATGGCCAACTGCTCCCTCTATCAATATTTGGCTGATGCCACAGCCGATCTTGACCCATCTATGTTGCTTGCTGGGGAAATGGATGGGTATCTTTTCAACTTCAAAGTCACAAAAGGCTCTCAGAAACTGAAGACGGGATTTTGGGACTTGATCAACCTCAAGGAAGGTAGTGGGATACATAATCACCAGGTAACAGAACTCTTCATTCTATTTCCATGTCTTATTCTGCAAGATGGCGGTGCTGGATGGAACTGATTCTGGAAGATAGGTTGACCTCGAGTACCTCAAGCCTGGCAGTAAAAATTTCGACCTCATTGCAAGGGCTGGTGAGTCCTAACATATTTATTTCCCCTCCCTTCGTGATGGTGTGAATAAGTGGGCTCCTTGTGTCCCAAAATTCGCCGTTTTATGAACCCACTTCGTAACGACTAACATATGCCAGGGACTTCTGCTGCTCAGGAGGTTCGAACACGTCCCATCAATACCACACCATCTTCTGAAGCCACACTTACTATGGTTCAAGGCTGGCTCCATGAGTGTCTGAGTAATCATAAGACCTGCCGCGATTGTACTAGATCAGATCTTGGATTTATGCCGACCCGATTGATCGAGATCGCTGGTGCCAACCATCGTCTTTACGAAACAGCTGGCAGGCCTGTGGAGTCATACGCGGCACTGAGTTACTGTTGGGGAACAGCTGGACAGTTGATGACCACTCGAGGCACTTACCAAAGTCACATGGCTGGCATAGACCCTCAGATATTACCAGGTCTGTCTTTCTCTTCATTGGCCGTCGTTTCGAAGATGGCAATTAGATCCCCAAAAGCTGGAGAGTTGCCAAAATCTCATGCTCTCATGCAGTACTTGATCATCTCTAACATCGACTGATCAATAGCAACTGTCCGTGATGCTGTAGAAGTAACACGAAAGCTCGGAATAAAGTACATTTGGATCGATTCCATTTGTATCATCCAAGACGACGCATCTGATAAAGCCATCGAGATCATGCAAATGGAACTTGTTTACAGTCAAGCAACAGTCACCATAATGGCTTCACGGGCAAAAAGTGTGCACGAGGGTTTTCTGCAAGAAAGGTTGCCTACCACCAGCGGATTTAGAGACAACCAATTCCAGCTTCCTTACCGATGCCTCAACGGCGACCTCGATACTGTGACTCTTGTCCCATCACTCGATGACGACTTCACAGAGCCGCTGAATACCCGCGGTTGGGCAATGCAGGAGAGATTTCTATCCGCTCGAATCATCGAATATGGAACTTTCCAGACTCGATGGACTTGCCAGGACAAACGAGCAGTTATGCCTTCTGACGGATTCCGCGCTGGTCTTCTCAACACCGAACAGCAGACGGAAGGCTTGTCTCGAGAGACTCTAGGTGCTCTCAGAGGCGAACCGTTCATACCGTCAGTGGCCAGCGGAGTATTTGACCTTTACGACGTGTGGTTCAATGTCGTTGCGGTCTACTGCGAGCGTGCTCTAACCTCGGAATCTGACCGTCTTCCCGCCATCTCAGGCCTCGCGAGTCGTTTCGCTGGTCTTCTGAATGATGAATATTGTGCTGGCTTGTGGAGATCAAGATTGGCTGAAGATTTGCTCTGGAGCTGTACATCGTATCCAGGTGTTCGACCCGTTCAATATCAAGCACCTTCGTGGTCTTGGGCTGCTTCAAATCACCATATCGTCTTTCGTCGCGTCACAATCGGGACAAAGGTCTCTACTCAAGATCCAGCTTTCAAGGTCCTGGACTGCAAGATAGAAACGGATGAGATGAGTGGACTGTTCAGCACTGTTAAATCAGGCATCTTGACTATCAGCGGGAGGTTGCGAGAAGCATTGTGGCTCGTCCGTGGGCCTGGGACAGCTGTGCCAGATTCTCCTTGTTGTTTATATGCAAGTGCTGGAAATTGTTGGGAACCTAGCATGCTACCAGCCCAGATATCTGTTGATTTCATCGATCCCGAAGTTGAATCCAGTAGCGGTGGGCGTTTCATACCTGTTACGCTTCTTCAGATCCGGGTGAATGACAAATTTGGAAAAGCCAGTGGATTGGTGCTGAGGCATATCGACGGGAGTGAGTATTCAAGACTAGGCACGTTCGAACTCACAAGAAGTTGTGTCACGTTGCCGCCATCGCAAAGATCTCCTGTTGAGAATCAAGCTGAACAGACTCGGTTGTATCAGCAATATGGAGATTGGCTCAAAAATGGAGAGCAGAATGTAATTAGCATAATATAGATCTCTACTTGCTGTCCAGGCGGGAATGCATGCAATGAAAAGAATCAACAATGCAGGATTTTGATATTCGCGTGACACTGTAGAGCAAGCTGAAGTTTCCAAAATCTCAGCACCAGAAATAAATCTATTTACAACTTCTGGTTTGGCAGGAGCTGCAGTGTTAAAGTTGGCATATTTGGAATGAAATCCACTGCTCATTTTTCTCCGGTCAGTCCTTCCAGAGCACCTTTCAACACCACAGACTCCTCCAGAGACCCATCCAGCCTCGTAATTGGCACTTTCACCTCTTTCAACCACTCCTCATGCATCCTCCTAGACCTACCTTCCTCAAGACTAGGATCATCATACCTTTCGGCCCAAAACAAGAACGCTGTCGACTCATCATACATATCACCACCTTCCTTGATCCTATCGCCATGCCGCATAAATTCCCTCTGCCTAAGTCTTTTCATCCGCACCTCCTACATATAAAATCAACACAAATATTCATTTCATCCAGTATTCTAAACTCGGTAAAGAAAAGGGACAACTGGAAACGACTTACAGTTGGCGTATAAACGAAAACCACATGCTCAACATTCTCCATAAGTTCCTCCCCCCATGAAATCATCGAGCCAGCTAACACCCAGCCCCCATGCCCCTCCTGTGCGCACTCAAGTAGCGGGTTGATCAAAGCGAGACGATCGGGTATAGACCTTTTCGTGGTGAATGGTGGATCGGTGGGGAGCCAGTAGTAATCGTCAACATCAAACAGAGGGACAGAGAGTGCAGATGATAGGTTAGTGCCGAGTGTGCTGACACCGCTACCAGAGGCGCCGAGGATGTGTATACGGGACGCTTTCTTGTTTGGTTTGAGTGGTGTTGAAGCCATGATGGAGGGGGGTTTTTTTTAAGAAAAAAATATGGTTCTCCGAATAGGAGGTATTGTAGTATTGGTAGTCTAATAAGACCTCAGATTGGGAGGTAGCTTACATAAGTAACACCGACCGGCGTGAGTCAAACGTCTCCCCCACTTCCGAAGCAGTTTGGTATCTCGTCCACGACTAGGACGCGCAAGTATGTAGTTGATTTGGTTTTTTTTTTTGAATGCTCTATATATTCAAAAAACTGGAAGCTTGACACATACGACCATAGACTGGTGAGAAATGGGCATCCCGTCCGCTCTGCCATACACAAGCACCAGATCGGCAGATTAGTAGTTGGGTGGGTGACCACCAGCGAATACCTGCTGTTGTATGTTTTTGCTCTTTTTTTTTTTTTGGAGTTTGACTTGGGGAAACTTACTCTAAAGGATACAAAGAATCTAATTAATTAATAATTATTTGAACGAGGTAAACATCGCTTATTTTCATACCCAAATTTTAGGTTCTTAGTTGTAAGCCTACAAATTAAGCGAGCCCCTTTTTGATGAATCCGAAACGAGCTGCAAGTCAAATAGAGTCCTTGTGTTTCCCGTCGACTTCTGTGAGGATACAGAACTCCCTCCGCATTGAAGTTAAGCGTGAGAATCACCAGTGATACAGCGAGATTTAATTCCTATCTCTGAATCAATGAATATTGACAATCCTGGTAGAATTCATATAGCTCGATGCGTGTCAATGTATACTCGGTACGCATGCTCGACGTCGCCCTTTTCTTTGCTTTGGAGCCTAGCCACTTCCAACATATCCTCGATTGGTTGATGTGCAGGCTGTCCCAACGCCCAAGGCCGGGAATTTTCCATCCGAATGGTGCAAAGCATCACACCATACGCCAGGACCATGGGTAAGAGACCTCAATAAAATCCACCAACGCGAGTACCTAGCACCAAGTAGTGAAAGTTGCAGACATGTCATCCACTCCAATCCAGGAGCCGTGATTGGGACAAGGAACGAGGGACACTGGGACAGGCTGGTGTCGCTACTGATCGGCCGACGAAGGCGTGGCAATGGATGGAATGTAGGCGCCGGGCGGGAAGTGACCATTCCCTCTGCGCGAGAGAGTGATCTATTCTGATCGAGGATGGCAGCTTGTGAATGGGTCTCTTTACGAGCTGCCTGATTCTGCTGTTCACACAGGGGCGCGGGAAGGAGCACCCGCCCCTTTCCAAGGTTCAATGTAAATATTCCTGCATGGTTTCCTGTTGGTGACAGTGAGGGTGCGATCAGTAAAATATCTCATGCCCCCGAGAGCTTCCACAGTCATTCATCCTTCTTCTCAAAACCCTACAAGGTTCATCTTTTGAAAACTATGGCGGAACACGTCGCGGATAGTGTTGAATTTTTTGATTTACTTCATCCACAGCCACGCATTATGGCGCAACCAGTCTTTCGGCAATGGGACATTGATGGGCTTTTCAATCCGTCTGATGCACACGATCCGTCGTTTGTAAGCTGGATGACTCCGGGCGGTTTTGCTTCGCCGACCTAGGAATGGTGGGGATGGGTCAACACAATCATGTCACTTCCATCAGATATGGAAGGGGCGAAGCTCAAGTCTTTGAGATGCAAGCATCGCCTTGTGTAGCGCGCGGTAACAAATCATCAACCTGCTGTCTATTTGAAAGAGTAAGGACGCCCACAATCCAACGATCAGCTCAATCGTCCTCGTTCATCTAAGCCATACATTGTCCCATCGTTGCCAACATTTGCTAACATGCAATCCACACCCAGCATCCTCTGCAATGTACTTTGTGTTCGGCCAGGGGACACAAAAGTAAGAGGAATGGACGCAGTTCTTACATGTCGTGCCGGGCTCTTCGTAACCATCTTTGAAGGGAGAATCGATTCTCCTGGAATTCTTGTATGGGATGGCCCGCAGACAATACTTCTCCTGGGTCGCTTTCTCTCAACTCATATCCATGATACGATCTATCGCACAGGCATATTATCTCCCCCAACTGCTGCCTTGCAGGGGTCAACTGTCTGGGCGACCGATGTGGCCTTCGACTTCCGTGTGTTGCCAGGAGAGCAAGAAATCAACCTCACTGTTCGGATCCAATCCCCGAATCACCAACTGCCCACTATACCAAGTGTATTGCGTCCGTACACACGACTGTCAAGCGCACAAAACCGGAATTTAGCAGATAATTATGTTGATGAGCACTACCCAGCCGATGTATCATACTTTCACCATGAACAACAAATGTGGCCCCCTTTGCAAGTCTCCATTAACGACACTCCTTTGACACACCACATGGAGCAAGACGCCCGCTTCAAGCGAACTCGATCCCGGCCAAATCAATACGACGGTAGACTTCTTTTCAAGTCTGTGGGGCTGGGAAAGTTGCGTTTGTGGTGTCCGGGATTCGAGTCCAGAAAGCCATCAAGGGGCAGCCAGGTTCATTGTCAACTTGCTTGGATCTGGAAGACAACGGTGGGGATTCAATCATGATGAATCACCCCGTAAAGGCCCTGGGCATGACTTTGGTCGCTTGGAACGGCCGTATCGTTCGAAGGAGCACCAGGAATTTATCTGCTGTATAGGTTCAATCTCTGGTGGAAAGCCCCATGGCATCGTTTGGTTGTTTTCTCAATATATTTTAGTTACTTATTTAGCAAATGTGACCAGTTAAAACTACATGCTCCTCCTGGCGAAAGACATCGATGCATTTGGTTTAGATTGAGGACTGTTATGGCGTTGAAATGGTGCTTGGACTTTCACAAAGTCATCACCTCCACAATCTTGTCCGGGAGCAAATCTCATTAATTGTAGCTAATATTCATCAGACACCCGGTTCCGCCTCAACACTGCGAGGCCCATGCTTCCAAACAAATCGAACCTTGGGTGTGGCCACTGATCTCCTAGGAAAGTGAACGCCTATCTGCCTCCAAGAAATCTTTGGAAGCCTTCTCCCCAACCGCAATAGTAACAGGTCTTCGGTTGGACTAAAGTCTATCCTGGTCTTGACCCCGCACTGTGCCAGCTCCACACTATCATCCTCAACCAGAGACAGCACTGCGTAGACGTCCTTCAAATTTCTCAAGCTCGAAGTCAATTTTGCTATGACAAGGCCAACCTCTTTCGTTTCCCGCCTGGCGCTTCCAACATGGTGATCCCTGCCCTCACTTTCCTGGCCATTTATTGACAACAAAAAATTGTCGCGTAGTGAACTTGACCGGGCGAGATGGCCGTAGACATTGTCGCCGGTAGCAGGAGGCTCAAGATCGACAAGGATCTCAATTGCAGTCCTGGACTGGTGAGAAACGAGAGCCACGGGAGATGCAGGACTGGACGGGCACTGGTGGTGGATCGGCTCGAAAATCAGTCCTGTGGGATGTGTTAGTTGTTGATTTTCAATTTTTCGTAACCCAAGAGTTAACTTACCATAATTAGATATGAAGTTAGACTGCGAGCCCTGTGGGGATGAGTTGAAGTTATGTTGACTTTCCATGATGTTGCAGATTCTTGGGAGAGCGGTTAAAACGCGCCCGGAGCAGACATAATAATACGTAAAGACGTGGTCGAAACCAACATGTGACTGGAGTAAGGTCAGCGTGCTTGGGTGGACGCGTGCTCGAGGTCGACGTGCTTGGGGTCAACATGCTTAGGTGGACGTGTGCTTGATACTCGTGAGTTCGAGAAAAGATACATAAATCAGAAGCTTCCCTACATTCATCCGCGTTTTACTTTTTCATCAACACGACTGCTACTCTTGCCTGAATACATCCATTTATTATGATGGCGAGAACTCGAGGTGGGCGACGAGGCCGAAACATACAAGTAAGCTCCACACGAAGGGTTCCCTCTTCAATTGCGAGGGATTTTTTCGAGCCCCAATGCCCCTCGAGCACCATTACCACAGACGAGATCCTTACTGATCTAGAGGACACTCCGAACTCTCCTAACACTAAGATTCCGCTGTCCATCCAGACTTATCCACTGATTTCAGGAGATGGGTGCCGGAGTCATGTTGCTGCTGCGGACATGCTGCCTGCTCTCATCGACAATAACACAGGGTGCAGCTGGGTTTCCACAAAGGTTATCACTGTACCAGATCAGACGTTGTGGATCCCTCGCTCCTCACTCAATGATTATTCAGTTGGCCCCATCCAACGACAGCTCGACCAATACAGCATCCGTGCCGAATCCCCACCTGGACAAGGAGGAAAATCAAGGGTGCCCTGCAGCTAACACTGGCTGTTTCTTGCAAGGTAATTCGCCTTGTCGTATACCTCTTGGC
Source organism: Cadophora sp. M221 (assembly GCA_017366145.1). NCBI lineage: Eukaryota > Fungi > Ascomycota > Leotiomycetes > Helotiales > Ploettnerulaceae > Cadophora > Cadophora sp. M221. The sequence continues at coordinate 50,027 of JAFJYG010000029.1, read as the reverse complement.
TTCGCTGCTGATAAATATAGCCAACGACATGACCGACAATGATAAAAACACCATTCACCTGGTCGAAGAGTCCGTAGTCGCGGACCAACAGCACCGTTTGGTCACTATCGAGTATGAAGAATGAAGTCCAAGCACAATTGACAGCAATTCCTACAAGAAAATTTTGCGATTCGCCAGGTACTTATCTCTAATTCTACATACATGAGTATTATGCTGATCAATTGCAGATAAGGTCGTGAAGGAAATTGAGGACAACGACCAGGACAGCGATGGGGATTCTGTCGATATTGTCCGAAAAACTTTGACCTGGGCCAGACTTCTCTCTGATGAGACGCCGAACATGGCAGAGATTTATCAGCGAAGAGAACAGCCGAGTTTCAACGCCAAGAGGTCCTTTACGAAGTTCTATGGCGATTCAGGTGAAGGAAACCATTCGGTCCAAGATGCGCTGCCTGGATGCCACAAGTATCGTCGCCTATGACATGGACAGAGATGAGGTTAGGGCAAGATCGATGGTCATTTTCCTTTAGATGTTTAGAAATCACATGAAAGCAATTGTATATGAACATCATTCCCTCCAAGCCCCACTTTATCAAAGTTATAGAAAAGAAGACATAGAGTACTTGACCAAGTCGACGTAACGAACAGAAAGCGGAAGGTTCATTGAACACCATCTTATATACATACTTAACCTGCTATTGCTTCGAACTTATGATCATGCTGATGTATCCTAGATCTATCTATAATACATCTGAAACAGAGATCAAAAAACTTGCAGTCCGAACAGTTGTAACGATTACCGTATATAGGCTAATTGTTTTGTTTAGCAGAAACGCATACTTTTGTACAAACATGACTTACATGATAACAAGAACTACAGCTGTAGTACTGACGGTCCCCAGGTTTAGTGCCAGCTTGCCTCGACTCTAGTTGCATTGTGTTATCTTGAAACAGAGAAGCTAAAGAGTCATTGTGACAAAATGTAGCTACATCAAGCGGCGTCCAACCACTGCTATCCCTTCGGCTAGGATCTGCTCCAGACTCTCTGAGCATATGCACGAGCTTGTGGCTACCATTTCGACAAGCCCAATGAAGTGCTGTCCAGCCATATGTGTCCACAAGATTGATATCGACTGTAGACTGTAGGATGGCTTGGACGATCTGGTCGGATCCACCAGAGGCGGCAAAATGGAGTGCAGAGCAGCCTTGTAGATCTTGATGATTCCAGTCAGGTATATTGAGTTTAGATAAGACGAAACTTATGATCCTCTGATAACCTCCTCTGATAGCAAGATGGAGGACATATCGGCCTTGATTATCTTGGCGAGTAATATCGGCATGCTTGTTGAGGAGGAGATGCATGATAGATTGATGACCCTTAAATGAAGCCGCCTGAAGTGCATTGCCGTATTCGCCACCTTGAGCATTAATATCGGCCCCTTGAGCGAGCAAGACGTTGACCATGGTCTGATGTCCTTGATATGAAGCCGCTTGGAGTGCATTGCCGTAGAAGCCACCTTGAGCATTGACATCGGCCCCTTGAGCGAGCAAGACGTTAACCACGGTTTGGTATCCTCTATATGAAGCCGCCTGGAGTGCGTTGCCGTATTCGCCACCTTGAGCATTGACATCGGCCCCTTGAGCGAGCAAGACGTCGACCATGGTCTGGTATCCTTGATATGAAGCCGCTTGGAGTGCGTTGCCGTAAACGCCACCTTGAGCATTGACATCGGCCCCTTGAGCGAGCAAGACGTCGACCATGGTCTGGTGTCCTTCATATGAAGCCGCTTGGAGTGCGTTGCCGTAGACGCCACCTTGAGCATTGACATCGGCCCCTTGAGCGAGCAAGACGTCGACCATGGTCTGGTGTCCTTGATATGAAGCCGCTTGGAGTGCATTGCCGTAGAAGCCACCTTGAGCATTGACATCGGCCCCTTGAGCGAGCAAGACGTTGACCATGGTTTGGTATCCTTGATATGAAGCCGCTTGGAGTGCATTGCCGTAGAAGCCACCTTGAGCATTGACATCGGCCCCTTGAGCAAGCAAGACCTCGACCACGGTTTGGTGTCCTCCAAATGAAGCCGCTTGGAGTGCATTGCCGTAGAAGCCACCTTGAGCATTGACATCGGCCCCTTGAGCAAGCAAGACCTCGATCACGGTTTGGTGTTCTCCAAATGAAGCCGCTTGGAGTGCATTACCGTACTGGCCTCCTTGAGCATTGACATTGGCCCCTTGAGCAAGCAAGACTTTGACCATGGCTTGGTGTCCTCTAAATGAAGCCGCTTGGAGTGCATTGCCGTAGAAGCCACCTTGAGCATTGACATCGGCCCCTTGAGCGAGCAAGACGTCAACCACGGTTTGGTATCCTCTATATAAAGCCGCCTGGAGTGCGTTGCCGTATTCGCCACCTTGAGCATTGACATCGGCCCCTTGAGCGAGCAAGACGTCGACCATGGTCTGGTATCCTTGATATGAAGCCGCTTGGAGTGCATTGCCGTAGAAGCCACCTTGAGCATTGACATCGGCCCCTTGAGCGAGCAAGACGTCGACCACGGTCTGGTGTCCTTCATATGAAGCGGCTTGGAGTGCATTGCCGTACTGGCCTCCTTGAGCATTGACGTCGGCATGATTTTGAAGGAGCAGTTGGACAATAGCCCTACTCCCCTTTGCAGCGGCTCCGTATAATGCATTTCCAGTAGAACCAGTCTCTTTGTTGGCGTTTGCACCTTCAAGAAGTAGTAATCGGACTATTCTTTCATGCCCATTGCTTGCCGCTCGTTCCAGAGCTGTGCACCCGCTATTGTTCTGTGCTTCAAAGAGAACTTTGACATGGAGCAGCGCTTGAACCACGGATTCGTGGCCCCAACGAGACGCGTAGTGGAGTGCTCGGTTTCCAGAGCTATCTTTTTGTTCAGGGTCGAGACCCGACAATAATAAGCCTTCTACAACCGTTAAAAGATTCGCACCAGAAGCGATGTGCAGCATCGTTGAGGACTTCTCAGGCTGCCGTCCAGAGCGATCGTAAAGATCAAGGAGTCTATAAAGGCGGATCCAAGGCTCAAGAATAACTGGAAACTTGTGATAGTATCGCAACAGATAATCCTGTGAAACTCCTCTCGTCTCGGCTTTCTCCGCGTGTAAGAACCAAGACTTTACGACGTAGTCCACAAACGGGAGCTGAGTTACAGCAGGTTCGACGTCAAGCTTATAGCTATTCACTTCGGTCATTCTCATGTAATTTGCACAAATGAGTGACAGTTGGTGGTGGCCTTGTCCAATCACATCTCCAAAGGCATCTTGATCCAGGAATCGAAGTCCGTCTCGAGCGAGGAAATCATTGACAGACTGGTGAATGAACTGCAGGATCTCCCCCCCTTCGTGCTGCTTTGACTCCACGAGACCCCCAGATAGACTGACGACTCGTCTTATCATTCTAGGTTCTTGTGGCATATCTAGTTCAGCAATGGACAATTCCTTGGAATCTATCTCGGTAGCAGGTAGGCTCATGGCAAAGCACATCTCGGTCGTTGTCAGAGGACGCTCAGCGAGACATACCCATCTCATTAGGCGTAAAGTATCCTGACGATCTTCTTGGTCGATGACATTGCTCAATATATGTTTATAGACATCACCCAGTTTCCTAGGAACTTCTGCTAGCATTTGCCTAATCTTCGTTGGTGGGAAGCCTTTCACGTGATATTGAATTGCGAGAGAAACGATAAGTGTTGCCCATTGAAACACTCCTTGTGCTCCGTGGATAATATTATCCTGAAGTTCTGCCAGATACTGTTTCTCCGTTGCACTCACAGAGAGCTTCTTTTGGAGTTTATCGCGCACGTAAATCGAGATATCTGCTTGGTTTTCGTGCTCAACACAAATGTCGCGTCCTTCGTTGTCAGCTACGACAGGGTAGTGGCGGCATGAGAAGCAGATCGTAGATTGGAGCCTTTTACGGTGGAAAATATCGTTCAACTCGTGAAATTCTTCCACGACCAAGAGACTTGTGTTTTCGTCCGTTCCATCGCTAGCCTCATCTAATGCGTCGACAAAGATATTGACTGGACGTGTTTCGGCGACAAGCTCAACAGCAGACATAAAGAATGCCCGAAGCTCGTTCGTGTGCCAGTTCCAGTCTTTTCCAGCGACTCCTTGACTGCTCGTCCGCTCTTGAAAAGCGTGGCGAAATTTGGCTTGAGCAGCCGGTGCTCTTCGTAACAACTGATACAGGAGAGACCGATACATCCCGAGTCGACTCTTCTGCAACGACGTCCCACGACCGTGCAAGAAGAAGGATAGCTGGATGTTCTTCTGGTAGGCATCCCGCGTCTCGAAGTCTCGAAGGAGGAACTCCATCAAGGTTGATTTTCCTGACCCCGGCTTGCCCTTGATCCACAGAATTCCAAAGCCTTCGTCCAGCCAATTAGTATACGAGGGATGGCTTGTGATCCACCCGCACGTCTTGCTGTGGGCCCGTCGCGTATCTTGTCGCCGGTAGTCCATTTCCGGGAACGCTAGAGATCTGAGGAAGGCTCCACGCGACGTTAGAGGTGATTGAGTGTAGAGATTGACCTAGGTCTACTTACGAAGATCTTCAGGTTCCTGGTTGGGCTCCAGGGAGTTGCTCCTTGTGCCCGTGCGTCGCCTTTTTGCTGGTCTCTGCGAGGTAGTCGGCTCCACGCTTTGTGTTTCTGTCTGGTCGCCCAGAATTCGCTGAAGATACACACCAAGATCCTCGTATCTTGGTCCGTACTTCACCCTGACTAAAGGCTGGTACTTCGCGGTATCATCGTTTCGTATAAGCAAACAGTGTCGATTTGGGATACCTTTTTGTCCTTCACTGGCCCATCTCAAGAGAGCGTCGAAATTTGGATCTTCTAACCCGGACCCACACCCGACAAAAAGTATGGTTTTGTCCTGTAGGAAGGATTTAAGCATATCCTGAACAACATCTGAACTCTTCACTTTGTAGTAGTCTGTCGTGTCTAGGACAACCTCGTCTGCGTCATGATAGCTTCCATGTACGTGGAAGACTCCGGTAAGATCTCCACGTCGAAACCTGAGAACATCTTCCTGCTTCGATCGGCCGACCCGTTGTATCCCACAATACTTCTCGAGAACATCATCGTAGTTTGTCGTGAGCAAGATTGCCCCGCTTTCGTGTAGCGCCTTGAGGACGTCGAGAAGAGCAGGATGTCTAATTTCTCGACTCAAACTCCCAAAAACCGATTCTAACCATGTGGGGAATTGACCATGTTGCTTTATCTGGCTGCTCAAAGTACTTGCAGCGTCCAGCAAGCCGCCGACTTCTGGATCTTCAATCGCCTCATATGCCCTTCTTGTCCGTCCATCAGATGCCTCCACGATGTTCTCCTCGACCAGATAATCCAGACCATTGCGAATCAGACCCGTCCATGTGATTCGAGAGAGAGGTTTCCCAGATGAGTCTGCCGTTACATTGAGTGTGACTCCAGCGCCCGTTATAATTACGAGCCGGTGCTTCTTCAGGGCTTCACGAAGTCGTGCGAGGATTTCCTCCCGACGTCGCGCAGCCTCCCCAGTAGCTTCATCCTATATCGCTCACATCAGATTTTGTTGCCAAACAGGATAAAGCTATGCATACCGAGCAATTCATTGTTATCGTGGGAGGAGGTGTAGAGCTTTTGTCGTCTGGGAAGGACAAGGCTGTCACTGATATCACAGTGGTGGCGGGCTAATGAAGACTGAGTCGGCCGGGCGACACTTTGCAAGCCTCCAAACCCTGCATTCAAGAAGTTAAGGAGGTATCTAATCGAGGGGATTCACTTGTGTTGTTCGTGTTTTCAAATATGTCTGTAAGTCCATGGGCAGACATGATGCTCTTCAGCTGTCGCCTCGTGCGCTAAGCGCACTGACCAGTGATCGGCGGTTTGGGAAGACTATGGCCCACATATTTCCACTCAGCCTTACTTCGTTACCCCACATCCGCTCCAGCTGACTCTCCACTACAGGATGAAAGGCAGGAGGGTCTCTTCAAAATAATGTGAGCACAGACCACCTCAGCCATTTTTGGCTGACGCCGGAACGGGCGGCCTCCGAGAACGGTTCCTGCATGACAGCTGACTACTTCGTACACTGAGCAAAAGGTCCCTATACGTCGCGTGACTTGTTAATTACGTGAATGATTACTGCTAGTTATGTAGCTAGGTTAACTTATTCCAGAAGATTCTCGAGCAAGTAGCAACCATTAAACTACTATAAATTCTTAGGCTCCCCTAGGACCCTCGGTGAAATAGAAGGAAAAAGAAAACGAGATATTGTATCAAGAGCTTTACATACTATCTATTGGCAAATACTGTCCTACTTTCTATGTTACAAGCTTTGGCCCTTGTTGAAGCTGAAGAACTGATAATCCTCCTGACGCATGTCCTAAAGCGATAATCTCGCCGCCCCATGTAGCTTCCCAAGTAGGTCTATAACTAATGGGTAGCCAGAGAAGATTAGTAGTACCTTCTCCTAGCCAGTTTTCGGATACGTATAAGGCCACGATCTGCTTGCCGTCGGGGGAGAAGGCGACTGAGGCGACCGACCCAGTATAGCCCTCGAGTGCTGGCAGTAGCTGTTGTCTCGTAGCCGCGTCCCAGTGCCGGACGGTCGTGTCATTAGACCTAGACATGATCTGCTTGCCATCGGGAGAGAAGGCGACTGAGGCAACCCACCCAGTATGGCCCTCAAGGGTTTGTAGCATCGCATTCCAATATGTTTCTACTCTAGGCTTTCTCTGGATCCAAGACGGAATATATCCCTTGACAGTTTCTCGAACAATGCTCTTCTCTGGGGCAAAGACAAGAGCAGAACAATATACTTGCAGAGGCGCTTGTTTAATAATTAATCGGTTAGATATGGTAAACCGCCTCGCATCGTGTATGAAATTATGTAAATCAGGACTTTTATTGAACTGATTGATTTTAGTAGCCGTCTCTAATAACGGGAAGAAAAGACACATTGAAACGTACTAGAAGATCTTCAAGCTTCTGAACCATGATTATGCCATCTGACTTGCATTTCATTAGGCTCAGTGCCTCAAGCCAGTATAAGAAGTAGTGTCGAAGGAAACTATAGACTTAGGCACTGTCTTTGAGGTCCTTGATTCTGACTTCTCCAGCTTGATAATCGAGTAGATGATTAGCCCAGTAAAGACAGGAGTACCGTACTGTGGCGAGGGGTCCTCACGAACACGTTTTTAAAGAGGCTCGAAGGAAGTTACGACAATTTTGACAGGAAGATGGAGGAATTCAAGATGAGAGTCGTCCGAATTAAGAATTACACCAGTAAGCCCTCGCTTTTGCTGTATCCTGAGTTTCGTCTAACTGCAGGCAGAGATGAACTATCTCCTCTTTGTTATGAAAAGCTCAGCAAATTGCAGAGACGTAATACAGCTTCGGGAATGTATCGACATGCTTCGAGAATTTGCAATTGATCTCCCATATGTCCAACCCAGACCTAGTATTCAAGATCAAATCCCCGCGAAACTCGACAATCTAAACAACCAGGCTAACGTCCTCCATCGTTGCATCAAAAGACTATGGGGTTGTGAATGCAAGAAAGATCATGAACTTTATGTTGTGGTATTTTCTGGGGTCGATGATGAGTCTTTGAGGCTCATGTTTGCATCGGACAGTGCACACAAGGAACCGGCCGTTGAGAATCGACAGTGGACTTCGCAATGGCCGTTGCTAGCGAAAGGCAAACTAGAAGTTGAAGAAGGAGAGATGTAAGTTGACCTCGGATCGTTCTTGTGAGATGAATGTGCTAAGACAAGCAGCCAACATTCAGAGAGCTTGTGTGAAGGGCTAGCCAGCTTTGCAAGCGACAAACCAGAGAAACGCCAACACACCTCAAGCTTGGATGTCGATGAACAACTGCAGATGTACACGGACGTTGATCGACCCTCTCATGCAAGCCTAATTACCCTTAAACAGGAACTAGATCGAAGGGAGGGAGAAATTCGCATGTATGCTTCGAGTTATCTCAGGGTGACAGACTGCGTCACCTTGGGAATACTTTTTCTTACGGGGATACTGAGATACCACTGGACGCCATGGTTACCAGACTCGTGGACCAGCGATGACATATACTTCCTTCGGCGAGGTGAAAGTTTATCACGCTCAGACCTACGGTCGCCGCTTTTAAGATCCGGCTTCCAAGACAACCCGAGTACAGCAATACACTTGACATCCACTGAGATGTTTTTTGAAGTCGGAATCATCCTCCTGGAGATGGTTCATGGAAAATCATTTTCTTGCTTGATGACTGAGCCAGAGAGAACAGGGGCTGCGCAAGATGACCCTGAAGACCGCCTGATGTGGAGAACTCGAGCAGCTGGGAGACTTTTCAGGGACATTCCGGCTTATATGTGCTTGAGGAGCTACAAGGAGGTGACGGAGCGGTGCTTGAAGAACCAATTTTGTGGACGACGTCGGCAAGGATCTATCAAATGCGAAGTTTCGAGGGGCGGTATATTCGAAAGCCGTGAAGCCTTTACTTGAAGGTCTGAAGGTGTTAGGGTAACAATCTACACTGATGTTTTGTACTTCGCTGTTTTCGGCGAGGTGGTCATGACCCAAACGAACTCGTAGGAAGCTAAGCGAGGATCAATTCTGTATTGACTGAGAAATTGTTCGATTTGACCTCTTATTTATTACAGAGAATCGAGGAAATTAGCCATCCCGTCCACACTTCTGAGATTCGCTATTGGATCAATTTTCCCGTCGATAAAAAAAGAGTCGATCCTTCCAGCGTTGTGATCCTCAGCTGGAGCTCTGAGGTCTCCTGATAATTGCTATATCGTGGGGTATCCCGCTAACCAACTATCGCGGCGCATCGGTGGCTATCCTCCCTTCTTTTGAATTCAACCAACGATTTCTATTTGGGTGCTTAGTAAGTCCTCTTTTAGTACAAAGAGGAGTCTGACTTAGTGAGGACAAGGGGCTTACTTTTTCTCGGCCCAATCTAGCAAGAAATATGCAATCACGAGTGGCGGAGCAACGTAGAGTATTTGGCTCATCGTTCGGCGACTTGTGTTAAACACAGAGTCTCGTAGAGCCCCTGCCAACAGTCGCTGACGATTTGCACTGAGTCCGAAGGTTATGATGCCATTCTGCTTCGGAATTTCTATGTTACGAATAGCATAAGCCAAGATAACGACATCTAAAGCTTCATGAACCTTGGAGAAGACATACTTACCCGGATGACCCCAGCATAGAACCGGGAGACTTTTCGTAAACAGTAAGAAAAGGGTCAGACTGTGGAAGAATGTGTTGGAAGAATGTGTTGGAAGAATGTGTTGAAGTACGTACACCTGACGCGGTCTGTTTGAACTTGGACTAAAGGCCATCACTGACGGAAGGTAGGGTAAGAGTGACAGACGACAACCATTAATGAGATTTTTAGATGAAGGTCATCATTTCTCTTTTGAAGGTGCTTCCCACAAACGTCGTCAGGTGATCTGAATTTGAGAAGACCGAATCGGCGAATCCTCTCCCTGCAAGGGTTGATGTCTTCAGCAGCGTCAACCTCTCAAATTGTCCCGGTGATTCCCAAGATCCGTATTCCGGCCCAGTGTGTTCATTAAGAAATGCTTCCGTGTTCCGAGGCAACGATGGTATTCGTTCATTTCAGCATTCGCTCCAGCTCTGGTATCCGTACACTCTAGAACGACTTAAGCTTGAGCGGAATACTAAGTGGGAAAGTATTAGCAAGAAATATACACGCCTACCGTCTGAGTGCGACAAGTTGTCGGTTTCTCCAGAAAGTTTGGAAATCTAGAAATCCTCGAAAATCTCGACTCTGGAACTCTGGAATTCTCGTTCTACCAGTCACAAGAACTTGGCATCCTAAACCTTGTCCAAATTCTTCTTTCCTCCACTTTCGAGATCGGGCGGTGGCTACTACTGTCAAACCATCTGGGAATTCCAAACCGTAGCAGTACGGTGCCTGTATGCGGTTCGGTTTGTGATTGGTCGAGGGGCTGCGCTTCTGTTATGGAGTCTTGAAGCGAACCAGCATCGCACTGACTCCAGGTCTGCATTCACTGCGCTTCCCAATTTAATTGGCTGCCGACTGTGACAACACAATATTCCGGCATTCGTCATGTAATTTCATGATACCTCCACTTTGAAACCTGTGGGAAGTGATTCGATACAACTGACCATATCGTTGGTCTTCTATTATGTTTCATGATTTGATCAAGAGAGATTGAATTCTTACGAGGAGTTCAAATGGAACGGTGCAAATTTGATCCGAGAGGCTTTGCACATTCGATACAATACAAAACACCACCCACCACTTCCACTGCTAAGAATCTAAGCAGAAATAAGGCAAAACAGAGGTAAGCAGGGATATGCAAATTTCAGCTGAAGGTGTGTCGTTCGCCCGCCGATTTCGGCCGATAACTGCATAGGAATGCATCCCATGTCCAACCTACAAGTCCGGTACAGCGGGACAAAAGCATGTATTCCAGTTCACAGGCAAATATAAGTATTGTGGATGTTCCAGTTGCTAAGTTTTAAACTTCTATTAAAAACTCTGTTGCTACGGCCAAAGATTCGGCCAAATCAACCACTTTCTCACCGAATCTCTTAGCTGAGCTAATTCACTTGCAAGCATTATGCCTTCTTACGCTATCTCTGGAGCGTCTCGGGGAATTGGGGCATGTACTCTCCCTATCATAATTCCATTCGACTTTGGTTAATAACCCAGAACAGTTTGGATATGTCACTGCACTGGTAAATATGGCGAATCCACAGCGCGTATTGATTTTAAAGTCTTGTCTCTTTTAGGCATCGAAACCTACAAATCAAGTGATTGCTATTATCCGCAATGTCAAGACGGCCGCACAACTGTACGAATTGGCCAAGTCCCACCCAAACGTCCACATCGTCATTGCCGAGGTCACCAACGACGCATCAATGACCGAAGCGGCAGCCAAAATTTCTGAGATAACGGGTGGCAAGTTAGATGTGTTGATAAATAACGCTGGAGGTACCAGTGCCAATCCGTTTAAAGGACCAGCTGACTAGTATGGTTTCCACTCGCACAAGCTTGATGAACATTACTAACAAGAGACAGCATTGGGCAAGGTGAAGAGATGAAGTCGGACCTCCTTGACGCTGTTCGTAATATCGTTGTACAGGCTAGTATAACATGAGCTTACGTCTGCTAGCTTGAAGCCAACTTTTTTTCGACCGTTATTGCAACCAACTGCCTTCTTCCCTTGATTCGACAAGGTGATGGAAAAAAGATCATATGCATTTCATCAGGCCTGGCTCTCGAACATGTTATTTTGGGCATGAACATGCAATTTGCATTCGGCTACTCTGTCGCCAGAGCCGGATTGGGCGCAATTGTTTCAAAACTGGCCATCCAGTTGAAGGGGGAGGGTATCATTTGCGTCTCTTTGAGCCCGGGATGGGTCAAAACGGCTAGTGAGTGTCTCTTTGTTATCACCTAAAAAACATGATGATAATGTCTGCGTAGTCAACGAAATGGATGGTGCAACATTCCAAATGATGCTCGCTGCAGTTCAGCAAATGGCGCCGGATGTGACGCGCATGCTGTCCGTGGAGGAATCTGTCGCATATCAGCTGGCGACCATTGACAAGCTCACTCTCGAGCAAAGTGGAAAGTTGATCTCTCACGTCGGGGATGATAAAACCTGGTTCTAATGAACTTGGAGTATGTGATATGCTTGAATCGTTGTTGTTTCTGGTAAATTTTGTGCAGGAGTTGCTCTTCAAAGTATCAAATATTAGTCGGCATCCGTTCCTGGGCGATAGTACTAGCAACTTGGCTCTGATATGCTCTCCTATAATATTTTGGACTATGAAAGTGCCTATCCTTTTATTGTGAGTGGGGTCCTGCCCTGTGGGGTAGATATCTAGTAGTCTATCGTCTACTACCTCTACCTAGGAGGTAGGACCTCTCGTGTTGCTTGCAGTGTCGCCCGTGGAGACAGTGGAGTTGGGGTCTGACTGGGAATTTAAGCTTAGGGTGATGGTCGATTGTACTCCACGGTTATTGGTCCGAAATTTGAAGTCCGTTGAGTTTTGCAAAGCATGGCGCAGTATCAACATGTTTGGCATAGATGAAATGAAAGGGAGGAGTGATGGCGAAAGAACTTGGACTCGCAAGAGAACCCTTTCCGGCAATCCCGATAACTTAGAGACATGTATCTCCGTCCTTTCTCCGGCATAGCAAGCATCGGATTTGTTCTAGGACATATGAGACGTGATTCCTTTTTCGGATTTCCGAAGCGGCTGTAGAGATACAATAAACCCCTTGGAAGTGCGGGCGTGATGCGGGAGGGGTGCGGAGAATAAACAGGAATGCGGAAGTCGTGCGGAGGAGGTACGGAAGAAAGTGCGGGAGGCTAAAATTGGGGCAGGTTGATTCGAAGTTAGATTTATCACCAAGAGCGAAATGATTAATGTTTGCGGAATCAGCAGGTATAAAATGCGTCTCCTCCCTCGAGTTCTAACTTCTAAACATCGAGCCTCACTTTTCAGCCCCTCAGTCTACTATTTTCATAGGTGCGTTGCTCGATCGTTACCACAATGTTTTGTTGACAAATCTTAGCAATAAACGATGTCAGTCCAACCGCAAACCCTCAGTGAGTGGGTGACAGAACTCAATGATACTCTATTCATTCAACCGAATGACGAAATCGCCCTCAAAGCCGTCCATGAGAAAGTTGATCCGAGCTTGGTAGTTAAGTACGCGACCCGACCTTCATCACATCTTGGCTGGCACACCTGACATAAGTGCACTGCTAGAATCAACCACAATGTCTACACGTACGACCAATTCGTGCCAGGACTTCAATATGCCCGTAGTTCTGGTACATCGATTCAAGACACCTTCTCTGTGATTCTCCAATGGGAGAACCCGGAAAAGCCGGACGGCGTGGTGGCAGTTCTTAGCAAATGGATAACTAAGGAGAAGGCAACGGGCAAGGAGACAAAAAAGACCAACGTGATTCTCTGGGAGGTTAAGTGGATTGATGGAAAGAGGAAGCTTACAGGACAAACGGAGGTGGAGACTGCATGAGAGCAAAGTCTGGGAGGCTGCTATATGTAGAGTTTGGTGATTCCTCGACGGTAATTATCACATGAGTTGGCTTAGCGAGAGATAGGGTCGAAAAGCTAGCTATCAACCGGGATCTCACCGAAACAATGGGAAGCTTCGAAACTACTTGAATTGCATATTTCTTTGATCTAATTTATACTCTTTAATTATGTAATACCGTTAAGTTTGATTAATTTATCGGTAATAATATAATAGTTTTCCAAAGGCTCGCTGGTTGGCCCACGACAGATCTCGCAGTGAATAGGAAAAGTGGCATCCCGTACGCTCAATCAAACACAAGCTCTAGATCGATAGACTTGGCTGGCAACGTTTTACTCGTTTTCAAGTATGTTTTTCATTTTCTATAGGGGAAAAGTCAATTGCTAGATAATTGTCGGGTCTAACATTCGAGAAGATCATGTATAGTCTGAGTGACGTCTGGTTGTGTATTCAAGGGGTGTTGGACGATTTGCGTAGGGGTGAGATCAGAGTAAATTGATCCAACAGATCGCGTGTTAGGATTGGCGCCTGCATCCAACAGCATTTTGACAATGCCCGGCTTTTCAGCGTAGGCAGCAAGGTGCAACGGAGTGCCCCATTCTTCGGATGTCACATTTGGGTCTGCACCTCTGTCGAGAAGGAACTTGGTCATGATCTCTCCACATGTCGTGCGTGGACCCGCGGTGACAAACAAAATTTCGGATTTTAACTTGACCCCGTACTCAAGAAGTAGTTCGGCGAAAGCCATTTTGTCACTTATCACTGCACGGTGAAGAGGGGTTTTCTTGTATGGGCCTGCAACATTGGGGTCTGCCTCTCGCATGAGCAGCTCACGAGCACATTCGCAATCAAAAAACCTGTTGCAGGTAGTTAGCATCGAACCAACGTCAGCTAGGGAAAGGGTTTAGATGCGTACCCTAGTAGTGGCTCGCCATTAGACATTCTCGCGTTCGGATCCATGCCATGACCGAGGAACTGGCGAACAACACGAGGGTCTGTCCCTTCTCCCCTGGAAGGGAATCTACAACATCCTCCGTTATGCGAGCAGCCGCATCAAGAAGGGCTGTCACAATATTCTGATATACTTTCGCACTCGCCCGGTCTGTCGCGAGATCAAGTCCTTCCTCAAGGTTTTGGCGGTGAGTCTCCCGCTCGCTATGTCTTCTATAGACTTCTGCAGCTCACCCTCGTGGCATGCGTCGAGAAAAGCCTCGGCAAAGGCTTCGGCCAAATCTTTCTCGGATGACATGAGAGCGGCGACGGTATTTGATTGAAAATTCTCCATAAACAGACTGTATAACTTAGTTCTTCTGCATAGAGTGGCAGCCTGGGAGGTCACGCAGGGGCGCTTACATGACCAATACTTATAACAAATAAGCGGAGGATGTAAAAGCGGGCCAGGAGTTGAGCGATCTGACCTGCTTAACTTTGACTCTCAATTAAAAATTCACTTACCATAGGCGCTGCTTTGGAGGCATTCTCCATAATGGGCAAAGTTCGTCATATTTTTGGACTTCTAAGATGGTGGAAGAGAAACCGGCAACTAGTCGACTCCTCAGCCTGAACCTACACTTCCGGAGTTACGCCCCAGAAAGTCTCACCCTTCCCACCCATCTTCTCAACAAGCTTCAAATACTTCCTCCGATACTCCATATTTCTCTCCGCAAACCCTTCCGCAGTCTTCAGTTCATCCCTACCCACTTGGTGCCTGTGTGCAGAATCCGGGCCATCCGCAATCCTCACAAATCTAGCATATGTCCACATCTCCGGAAGAGGAGTATGTTGTGTCAATCCTTGTCCTCCATACATTTGCATACATTCATCGATGACCCTGGTGGCCATGTTTGGGATCAAGATCTTGCTCTGAGCAATAGCGTATCTTCCGGCCTTGTTGCCGTGAATGTCCATGGTATCGGCAGCATTCAGAACAACGAGACGAGCCTGATCAATCTCAAGTCTCATCTGGGCGATACGTTCGATATTACTATCGAACTGACCAATCAACTTCCCACGTGGAGTCTTGCGTGTGTCGATACAACGGATGAGTGCAAGTTCGTAGGCTCGCTCGCATTGCCCGATGAGGCGCATACAGTGATGGATTCGGCCAGGTCCAAGTCTCCCCTGTGCAATTTCGAAGGCTCTTCCTTCACCCAGGATCATGTTCTCAGCTGGAATTCTGACATTCTCATAGAGATACTCGCCATGACCCTCAGGTGCATGGTCATAACCCATAATCGTGAGATTTCGAACTTGAGTGATGCCTGGAGTATTGGTCGGGACTATGACCATGGAATGCCGGCCCCATTTGTTTGGGTTCTCGGGATCTGAACAGCCCATCAAAATGAAAAACTTGTTCTCGGTGTTCCAGATGCAGTTTCCATAAAGTTTTCTTCCGTTGATCACGTACTCGTTGCCCTCACGTGTGATCCGGCAGCCGATCTGTGTAGCATCTGACGAAGCAACATCAGGCTCTGTCATAGAATATGCTGACGAAGCTGTTCCATCTAGCAGTGGTTGAAGCCATTTCTTCTTCTGCTCGGGGTTGCAATACTTTGACAGAAGTTCGATATTCCCCGTCTCGGGTGCATGACAATTCATCGTCTATCCAAGTCAGTAGATTCCAAGACCATGATGATGAACAGACCTGTTGAGCCCAATACACCCTTCCCATGAGTTCTGCACAGCACGAGTACTCCAGATTCGTCAAGCCAGGACTCTGCTCAAAATGGTTTGGCAGAAACAGATTGAACAAGCCACCTTTCTTCGCCTTTTCTCTCAATACCCCCATCAGAGGCTGAGTTGTCCATCTCTTCCCGACTTCCGCAATCTGGGCTTTCATGATAGGTTCTGCAGGGATGCATTCCTCCTCGACGAAATCGTAGACTTTCCGAATTTTTTCAATGGCAATGGGGCTCAGTTTGGCCTTGACCCAGGGCGGAATTCGCGCGAATGCTGGGCTGTCTGGGGCCACGGATCTTTCTCCTTGAGTCATTGTGAAAGAATCTGACAGATGTGTATTCAGTGATTTTTAGCTAGAAAGCTTCAGGTGGCAAGCCGCGTGGACGAACAAGCAAGGACGCTCACAACTCTAGTTATCGAAGTGTATTTTTCAAACAAGGTCAATTCAATCAATCTCTAACGAATTGAAATTATAGCTCAGAAGGCTGTACATTTTTTATCTTGATGTATTGCTTCTTTCTAGAAATATCTCCAGGCTTTCAAGATCTCGGGTTGTTGAATTACCCCGCAAATGTCGCCTGCCGGCTTGCCGAAAACTAAGCGAGGTTCTTTGTCAAATTCTCCTGGATCACTTCAACATCTTCACAAAACCATCAAGGAAAAATCTTCTGTAGCTGATGTACTAAGCCTCAAACTGATTGGTAATTCGATTGCGTTTACTCAAGCAAAACTAAGATGGACAAATGCCGCCACTTCTCTAAATATTCACAATTTCGCAAACCTGCCAGCTTTATGCATCATCCCACCATCGACAGAAATATCCACTCCGTTTCTATTGTGTGTCAGTAAAGTAAATATTATATAGGGTGCCTTCCGTACATGTAGCTTCCTGCTGGGGAGCATAGATAAATCATAACTCCAGCGATGTCATCTGGTTCACCTAATCTCTTCAGAGGGTTGGCTTCTTCGAGTTCCTTTGTCCCGCCAAGAAGGTCTATCAACCCAGAGGCTAGTTTGCTGGGGAAGAAACCTGGAGACACAACATTGGTTGTGATGTTGCGGGGTCCAAGCTCTATAGCAAGATTCTTCCCCAGATGCTTCATGCCAGTTAGTGAGTGGCCGCACATGATGGGCCAACAAGAATTACTCACAGTCGCCGCTGCCTTCGATACAGCATACATAATGGTACCGCTCTCTCCCGTATGAGGGACTGTTCTTCCGGCGACTGAGCTAACAATGATGATTCGTGATGGATCCTGCTGAGATGCCGACTTTTCCAGCAGAGGGGCAAACCTTCGGTACT
The DNA here is from genome assembly GCA_017366145.1 of Cadophora sp. M221. Classification (NCBI taxonomy): domain Eukaryota; kingdom Fungi; phylum Ascomycota; class Leotiomycetes; order Helotiales; family Ploettnerulaceae; genus Cadophora; species Cadophora sp. M221. The sequence goes on along the minus strand of JAFJYG010000029.1, from coordinate 32,944 downwards.
CATCAGCTTTGGAACGTGTTTCCGTCTTTTCCACTCTATAGTTGAACTGCTCACTTTTGGGCCAACAGAAATACCCCTCTGACATTGAGATTCAAGATCTTCTCACTTGCTTGATCGGGAGCATCCTCAAACGTGCTTCCCCAAGTTGCCCCCGCATTCGCCACCAGGATATCCACCTTTCCGTCGTCCTGCTCAATCCTCTTTACTAAGCGCATGATCTCAGTTTCATTTGAGACATTGGCCGGGATGCCGATTGCCCGACCCTTAATGCCTGAAAGTTTGTTGAGCTTTTCAACCGCTTGATCGATGCCTTGTGGACCCTCTGCTTTTCGAGCAGTGATGATTACCTTCTGGGCACCTGCGAGTAGGAAAGCCGTTGCAGTGTGAAGTCCAAGACCTCGGGACCCTGAGAATGGTCAATGATTGCTGCACAAAAGAATGGGTTGGGCTCGCCTCCTGTTACGAGAGCCACTTTGCCATCAAGGCGAAACATCCGATCAAAATTCTTAATTTCGGACATTGCGACTGATTGACGAATTGAGAAATGCTGCTTAAACTCGTGGATATCCTGTTGATTGTCTCGGGTCACTACCGAAATCTCGACTTCGGATGCGTTCCGCTTGTGGATCGATTTTCGGTCCACAAATATCCTTTATCGGAGGCCTAGAAAACCGGTCGCTTCCCAAATCAATCACAAACGTTGCGTATCAATACCTCCACTAAGATTTACAGACCTGCAAAGTGAAATGCAACACAAAGTTGGTTTTCACGACTTGGAACATCCAGCTCTCGGTAAGGTTTCTCGGCTCCAAGAAACTACCCCGCATTCTTTTGCCAGAGGCGCGAAGCTCGAGTCATGAAAGCAGAGATACCTACAATAAACTGACAAGTCTAGAAATGAATCGAGTAGATCAGAAGACGCTGGTAGTCGAATTGACCTCGGGCTAGATCTTCAATTCAGCGATTTTCCCTGCCCACCTCAAGAATAGATCTGAGCTTCTGCGGCTCCTGAGACCAGTGTGGACTGAGCAATCAAAATGACGAGATCTACGCACATCTTGACGAGCTTTGCAAGACTTGTAGATAGTGGTTCAAGGATGGAGAAATATCCGAAACACTCCATAAGTATGGCGGCCTGGGGCGACCAATTTGTCGTTTACTTTGGCGAACCCGAAGCGAGCCTTATGACAATAAACAAATTTTGTTGGAAAACAATTAGTGATACTACAGTTATAAATGTTAAAAATACAAAGCGGGTTCGGGTTTATGTGCTGTAGAGAGACGAAAATGTATGGAAGTTGTGATGCGCGCAGGTAGCGACTTTGCATGAGCGACAGACTAATGCATCATTTGAGATTTCACAAGACGTAAACTCACTTTGTACACAGGCTGCCATCAACCGGAAAAGAAATGAAATTATGACATGTGAATGGACGGCAGAGTATTCGGTGCCTCGAAGATATGCAGCTTTCCCACAGGTCTGCCAATGGCCTGGCTTTTCCGGCAGGTGGCGGATAACTGCATGTACTGTACCAATTGGATACATGCTGACAATCTCGAGCCGCAAAGCTGCAGGTCAATCCCGCAGATCTACATAGTTCTCGGGCGTCAAAATGCATGATACCTTCAGCTGCCAAGGGTGTGGTGTAACAGCTGCCAGCGGCGCGGCTGAACTACGAAGTGCGGCTAAACTCTTCCAACTCAAACGATCATATCTCAAAGTTAAAACTTCGCCCGTCTATTAGCTTGGAACAAGTTAAGTCCAATTCAGTCTACAATTTTGGCCAGCCGAGGATGAGATCGCTTTCGACAGGGCCTTGGAACTGCTCCTCAGCGGGTCACGATGAACAACCGAACCCAGACGTCTCCGGAATTGGGGTGAGTCAAGTCAGGCCATGCTGAGTCGTTTCATTGACCTAAAGCCCGTGATAGGTGATTGCTACTTTCTCGACATCTGCTTTCTTAACATTCATCTTGCTTTTGATCAATTACATATTCATCTTCGATCCCTCGAGGGATCCTTTGAGCTTGAATCTCAGCGATCATCCGAATCCTATCGATAGGCTCATACTTCACTACCCTATAAAATGGTTCGATCGCAAATCATCGACTCTCCAAGGCAACGTGGAAAAATTGAGTTCAGATTTTTAGCAACTTTGGAATTACAAGCTTACCCGAGCAGCTGGTAATACTTCTGAGCGACCAGCAACTGATCAGCGGTCTCGCGTTGCTGGTCAGTGGCTTTCTGCAGTTGCGGAACGGAATATCATCCTATCATTGGCAGATGACCATCTATCTTGTTTGGTTCTCGGCATTCACCCATCTCGCCACTTTGACTGTCTTGAGGAGGTATCTGAGAGACAATCCTACATTGAGATGGATCAGGTTATCTTTTATGACTTGCCTTATAGCTTTGCTCATAGCTGCGTTGATCCCAACTGGAAGTAAATCATGGCTGCGTGATGAGAATCGCGATCCGCAAAACGTTTGGATGCCTGCAATATGTTTCTATGCTTCTTCCGTTTCTGACGGAGAACTCGGAAGCGTCCAGTTGTCCTCGCTCATCGTCTCGATCTTCATCCTACTCGCCAGCTATCTTACGAGAGTGGTCAAATTATTCGGCTGGACCTCAAACCTAGCCAGAATATATTTGCGCACCAAGTTGGGAAATAAAGTCAGAACTTGGCAGAAGATACTTTACGATGCCAAAAGCAAGACCAAGACGCAGAAATGGATATTCAGTGTGCCGTACTTGACAATTTTTGTTGTTGTGATCATCACAAGGGCCTATCTTGACTCATTTGAATCAGTGGCTTGGGAGGTTTGTCACCATTGTAAAATGTGTTTTGCAACGAGCTGATTCTGGCTAGATATTGTGGTTGCTCGCCACACTTATGTGGGGCACTCTCCGCTTGATCAGCACAAGAGATCCAGCCATGGACGAAGAAAACTCTTTTGGCTTTGGACAGTGTTTGTCGATTGCAATGCTGAGTTTGTTCTTCTTGACTTTGCTACAGATCTGTCTAGGTGAGTCCAAGCCCGCCCCGAAGGATTGGAATCGTGTGTCCCCTGTCCTAACTTTGATGGCAGAAAAACCAAAAGGTTTCTCGGCTGTTCTCAGTCAAAAGATTCAGCAAGATACTGCGTCATCGGAATTGATTGGAGTTGCAAAAACTTCAGATCCTCATTACACTGAAGAGAACTTGGTGTCTCAAGCACCGACAGATCATGTGGAGGAAATTTCTTCTCAAGGACCTGCCGATGGACCTAGGGATGCTCCATTGCCGCATCCACTGGCATGTCCAAGGATGACAAGGACTATCGGTCTGGAAGAAGGAATTCTGTTTTCACAAATGGCAGATCTCACTCCGATCCCCTCACTGCAAAGTTCAGGTTCAGGCGAAGCAGAGATGCATCCGGAGAGCCCGGGGCCTCCCCACGAGCTGGACTTTTACCCACGACTTTGGTACAGAGGCCTTGTGGCACTCATATTCATTCAAGTTTTGTTCCTCGCATTGGTCATTCTCTCCGGAGTGGATGAACGAAGCACATTTACCTTGCTGTACGTGGACCTTCGAGACATAGGGTCTTTGGTTTTGAGACTATCGCAATGGGTCACGTTTCATGCACCAATGTCGCTCTTGATATACACTGCTCCTTTCATCATGCATGAATTTGCAGGTCCTGTCAAGTGGTCAGCCAGTTTTCTTCGATTTTGTTTCCGATGGTGCAAATTCTTAATAGCAGTACGATGGGTGGCTGCCATGGCATACTTCGCCTTTGTGGCTCTATTAAGTTGGAGTACACTGACCGCATTGCCAAGAGGTTTATACGATGGTGCTACTGTCTTTGAGAAATTGCTAGCCCTCTTCTACCATACGCAAATTTCGCGCTTACAGCATACTCACTGGTGCCCGTCGCTTTTATCTTGCAAGTATGGTTCCTGGCAATACGATGGAAGTTGAGAAGAGAGGCAGCTCATTTGTAAGTAATGGAGATTTGATCCAGGCAGTGGAAGGAGATAGATTTACAACAAACGATGTTTATTTTAGCTATTTGGTCCTGGAAATTGTGACAAATACTTTTAGGGACGTTTGTTCAAAACAATTACTGGCAATCCAGTTCTAAGATTGATCTACGATTCCAATCCAGGCAACATCTCGCTGTCAAGTAAACTCCTTGAAATATGAAAAGCCCGCAGGAAAGAAAAGAGTAGTGGCTTAGACAATGAGAAGGCAGCGATACCTACAATAAACTGACAAGTCTCGAAATAAATCGAGTAAATCAGAAGGCGCTGGTATTTTCCATTCCATATTATTTCATGCCACCCTATCTTACGAGTTAAATACCCTATCGCGCGTCAGAACTAGGAGGTTCTATCGCCTGCCCCTCCGTAGCATCGCAATCGAAAAAAGGCGTGGAGCATGCCGAAGCGTTGGTTGAGCAACTCTTCTATCGTGCCAATTGGACTGGGTACTGGATGGGCTTTCTAAAAACGAACTCCGACTTTCGGAAATTTTAGCCCGAATACCTGGTATCCCTATCATAAGCAAGGGGATTCATGCGGTGGCTTGCAGGACGGGCCCGATGTCTCTCTGTCTTCACTCTTCAGATCTGGATAGTGGGTAAGCGGGGTTAGAATAAGGTTAGTCGATGGCGCAGGTCGGTATTTTCGAATTGCCGAAGTTAAATGGAGTGCATGGGGTCCAGAGGCTGTCGCTGTCTTGATTGGGATGGCCGACTCAACAGATGATGAGGCCAGAATATGTTAGAGGTACAACGTCTGAATCGACCTGAAGAGTATCGACAGTGTAGGTTCCGGGTAGGACTCGAAGGGCACTCAACCTGGTAGGAGAAGTCTACGTGATATCACGGCACAAGAGAGGTACGATGCATAGGTTTGATGATTGATATATTCTGTCTAATCTTCGAGAGAAATACGGGAGCCTTCTGAAAGCAGTTATATCCGCGCTAAGCTAAGTTTAGCGAGCTGCCACTCGATTATCTCACCGCCTTTCTATCCAGCCCACAGCATCTCGCCAATCAACATAGTGTCGGCGTCCGAATTGGGAAGTCGCTTAACCTCAGGATGTCTCATCTCATTTGTATCTGGAATTTTATATATACTCATCTACTCCAGCTGTAGAAGTCTGCTACTGCAGCTTCCATTGTGCATTCTCCGATTTCTATTCCAACTCAAGTGCCCGTATGGATATTGTCAGCGTGTGTATTATAATTCTGTCAAGTATTCTATCAGATTACCTATGCTAATGCTTTTAGAACGATGTCTCCCTCGGATAAAGAACACGATGGGTCAGGTCGGGATCGTCATCGCCGCAATCGCAAAGGGGACCAAAACGAACAGTTTGCTCATGAGGAGGTTTCTGAGGGGACAACTTATCTAGCGTACAGCTATCCAATCAATAACGCAGAAATTTACTAACCATCCAGTGGTCAAGAATGCAGCGGATACTCCCAGGAACATACCTCTTACCCTCCTGTACTCGGGCCCAGCAGTCAGAATTACGGCGGATACTCCAGCAAATTCCAGGCTACATCTCCAGCCTTTGCATCCACTGGTCAGAGCTATGTCCAAGGCACCTACGATTATCAACCACACCCTCAAGAACTCTCCCAATCCTCTGACGATGTTCACACTATACCGTCTGCAATGGCACATGCTGGGCGACCTAATAGCACAGCAGAAGGCATTCCAGAGTCGTTTATGGCGACATTTTGCGCGAGAAACATGACCATGTCAGAGAAAACGAACGAAGTGATGAGGAAGATGGGGGAAGAGGAAGCCGATGTAACCTGGGCAAACAAATATGGTGCCTGCGGGAAGCACAAGAAAGACAAGAAACGGGTATGATAAAAGGGTTTTCCTTTCCGCCTCTCTGTTCCTATTTTTCTTGTTTGTATTCAATGCTTTCGACAGCTTTCTAACTTGAACATAGTGCAATCCCGACAAATGCCCAGACAACAAAAGCTGGGTGCGTAGATTGGGAAAGGAAGCCCTGACTTCTGCGGAAAAACAGAGTTTCCAAAAGGCTCTCTATGCTGCATATCCTGACAGCACAGACAGGCAAGAACGGCGCAAAATAATTAAGGGGTTCTATGAATCTCAAAGGAGTGGATGCATAAAGATGACAGATAAAATATGGAGGTTGGCTCAGAGAAAAGAAGCAATCAAAGCAAGGCTGGCCGAAGAGAAACGAACGGTAGAGGGGAAACGAGCGGCCGATGAAAGAAAAAGATTGCACGAATCTTGCCGAGCGGGCTACGGCGACGAGCTTGAAGCAATGGGAAAGTTCGATTGCGATTTCGGGCCAGCTGTGGAGAACAACGAAATTGCACAGGAGCCCAGCAGAGCGAAGCACTTTGCTACCAGTATCCCCTTTCAGCCACGAAATGACGAATGTTCCAACAGCTCTCCCTATGTACAACTCTCTTCCACCTCGTCCGAGGTTTCTGGACAAGCAGTCATACCATCTCCTTTTCCAAGCGTGGAAAATGACCCCGCTCAATCCTCTTCTGAAGGAATCGACCATGTGCCTTCTCAACCAAATCGACACCAAGTTGGTCCGCCAGCAGAGCCAGGGCAGGATCCTGAACCGGATCAAACCCTGGTTTTTCGAATAGATGCTACAAAAGCGGAGGAGCAGCAGTGGAGAGAGTCCGGTCAGACTGGCCTAGATTCTCAAGAAGTTCCTCGGACCGCATGGGGTGGGTTGGGACGCGAGGACATTCATAGGTATTGCGGGGCGGGCTACTCGACTCACTTCGATTATGTGCCAGAAAACGGTTCCCTTGCATTGTTCGACCCTATCTATACCGACCTCTTCAATCAAAACAATGCATCGAATCGATTAGGAGGAGATGACGAAGGGAGCGATGATCAAACCAGGGGCGGTGGAGCTCCAAATGGTGATGAAGACTATGGGGACTGGGGCAGGAATTACTACGACGGATATGGAGAAGGGCCTAGTGGAAGTTGGCAGCCCAATATTGGTGGGGGTTATCCCAAGGGCCCTGGAGAATTCCATGCTCTTGCATCTGAACTCGAGGAAAGGTTAGCAAAAGTGTCGCTCAAGTGATTGAAATGGTGGAGGAAGTTGGTCCTACATCTTCTGGCCACATTTCTTTTATTTCTTTGCTACTTCTGACACTTTTTCATTCGAGATCCTCGGTGCGCGTGGTAGGTATCACAATAGATAGAAAGCTTGCAGGTATATGCTTATATTTTATTATTTTAAAGAAAAACCGAACTCCAAGAACTTAGGACTTGTGACAAATAACTTTCGGGACATTCTTCAAAACACCCGTTGGTAATCCAGGACCGACACTGAATCACTGATCCATGGCTTCAATCCGGACAAGGCCCACCCGTAAAGTGAATTCCTTGAGACATTAAAAGTTTGCTGGAGGAATCATGGGTGTTTTCAATAATGAAATCTCTCATCTAAATTCAAAGAATGTGTCATTCAAAAGTATTAGCTGCAATCGTCACAACTTTCTCGTAGATACTAAAGACGATACCGCCGCTGAATATCAATCTCGATAACCTCATCGTACTGCCTTTCCAAAAGCCGCTTACGCCCGTCTCCACTAAAACACTCCTTAGCGCGACCATGGTGCTTTCGCCTCTCGCGCTCTGGGTCCTCGTTTTCACAGTGTCAAAAGGTTGAGTAGCATAAACTGTGATGACTCCAGCGAGTGCACCCATTCCGAAAGTCGTGGTGGTATTTTGTGTTATCCCTTTGGATTTGGAGAGCTCTTTCAACAGGTTGTACGACCCCATTCGTACTCCTGATGTCGCGGACTGTTTCATAGTCGTGGATGCTAAACCCTTGTACATGCCACGAAGGCCTTGTTCTTGAAGAAGCATTTTGATTGCATGGGTACTGCCTCGAAATCTCTTGGCTCCTTTAGCGTCGTCAATTCTATGATTCCAAGTCAGCATACGATTTCTACCACGGCAGACCCGAGGTTCTGTCGTATCGGAGGATCCAAAGTCCCGAATTAAAGAAAAGACATACAAAGCGGTTTTAAGACGTTCAGTAGGCGTCACCACAGTAATACTCTCAACTGCCCCAGCTGACATTCCAGCCAAGATCCCATTTCCGGCTGAAAGCTTTCCATTTTTGTCGACGAGCAATGATTTGATTGTGTCAAATGTCAAAAACCTCACACTTGCTTTGAAAGCGGTTCCCTAAATCATAGATTAGAACTTGCCCGAAGATCAAAGATTCAAATTTTAGAGGCAGAAAATCATACAACTGCGAGAGTTGCGCAACCGGTGTAAAGCGCTGAAATTCCTTCGGTCCTGACAATATTCTGGAACGTACGCAACAAACTTTGAGGCGCGTGGTCCGATCGAAGTTGCGATCGAGTTTTGAGGTATTCTGTGGGGTACTGAATATGTCAGCTCTCTCTCCATTCTTGTTGGACGTGAATCTGGCTTCGTACTGTGACAGTTGCCTCTACGCCTCCAGCAATGCCTCCAGCCAACAGAGAGACAATGGGCGAAGTTGAGAGCTTCTTCTTCTATCAACGGTCAGCATTTTGGTCGTAAGTATAAGAGTACTGGGATCCGTCTCGCTTAATATTCCAACATAGGAGGATTGCACAACACACCTTCGAAGGCTCGTCCGCAAGAGATATTGTTGGCTGTGTCGGCAAAGGAAGGGGAGAAGCGCTAAAGCTACTCATTTTGAACTGTCAAGCTTCTGACAGTCTAGTTGCGACACTGTGAATTCCCTGTATCTACTTTGTATGTTATACACAAAGCAGTAAGCGATTTGAAAAGGGGGTTCCTCACGTGCTCCGAGCCGATAAGAGCTTCCATGGGAAGAAACTTCCCGCGGCATCTTCTCCGCACGCTAACAAACACCGCAATCCTTCACTCACAAGAATGTTCCACGGACTTGTCACATCCGCAATCTCAAACCTTCAAATTTTCACGCCTCAATTTCCACGGCTAGACGGACAGTATGACCGACGTAGAAGCACGTGTGAAGAGGCGAGCCGCGAAGGCGTGTGACCTCTGCCGGAGGAGGAAGGTTGGAAATGCCCTTGCCACCCTTGTACCATCCTCTGAGTCGTGTTGTGTAGATGAAATGTGACAATGAGGAGCCTCGGTGCACGAATTGCAAGTAAGTCTTTGGCTTCATGCAGCTGAATAGAGCTTTTCAGAGGTGGCTGTGGGTTGCTGATGTTGAAATCATGTAGACTTTACGGCAAGGATTGTCAATATTCAGAATTACCAAAAAAGGCCAGGTACTTATCTCTTTTTGTAGCAGGTATTTGTTTATTGATTATTCATTGTATTTTAAGCTACCCGCTAAGGGTATGCATTTCTATTCATCATGGCACTGAAACATACGCAGGGCATCTCGCACTCATGTTGCCCAACTTCAAGAAGAAAATCGTCGTCTTCAAGCCCGACTGAGTGTCGGTCCATCAAACTCTACCTCTGGTAACCTGGACACGGATTCCCCATCAGCCTTGGCCAACGTATCTGTTCAAGCTGAGAGCGCACATCGAGCAGACGAGCCCATGGGTAATGAAGACAACCGAAATTCAATTGTAGAGCCCCCACTTGTAGCTCCAAACAATCACCGAAATGAAGGTTACAGTGGCCAATCGAGCTATTACGGACGCACGAGTGCTTTATTTGACGAAGACTCATCTGATCGAAGAGGCGTAAGAGTGCGCGGCTTGGCCTCTGAATCCACTAGACGACAACTCATGGGCGAAGCAGCACATCAGCGTAGTAATCCCTTCCCGAGAATTGAGGATCGAAAACTGACAATATTCAGGACAGCTAGAAACACTCAATTATAGATCAGGAAAGTTGGACTTTGATGGCATCATCCCGGAGGTTGGGATGCACCTTTTGTCACTTCACTGGAATCGTCAACATCACTCACATCTCATCACATATCGACCTGCTTTCACGCGGGATATGGCCAGCAAAGGTCCATACTTTTCGAAACTACTACTCAATGCCATATATTTTGGCAGCTGCAAGTTCTCACCAAGGGAAGATGTCAAAGGAATGCACACACAATTCCGGCAGAGGGTGCGAGAGTTGCTCGGTGGAGCATTGGACAAGAGTGAAATCACCACCATTCAGGCCATGCTCGTGATGACCAACTCTTTGTTTGCACTTGGTGACGAGCGAAGTGCTGCTTGGATCTATGCTGGAATTGCATTTCGAATGTTAATAGATCTTGGAGCTCATTTGGACAGTCAAACTCCCAAAACCACTGAGGAAGATCTGGAAATACGGCGCCGTGTATTTTGGGGAGCTTTCGGTAAGTCACTGCAGAAGTGGAGGACATTGGACTGAGTTCTTCTAGTTGTGGACAAAATTCAATCCTTGTATCAAGGCCGACCGGTCAGCATTCAGGAGGCAGATATCCGAGTTCCGATATTATTTCAAGATCAATACGAAGAGCTTGAGGAATGGCAGCCTTTCGCATATCCAGAAACACAGAGGTACCATGGCTCGCCGGCTTATAGCATTTCGACATTCACAGAGCTCTGCAAGCTCAGTGTCATCATGAACGCAATCTTGACCAATGTTTACGGAGTTAAGAGCGCCAAACGAGCACCAGAGCAGCTTGCTGAAGACCTTGAGAGGATGCATCTCGATCTCGAGAAGTGGAGAGATGCACTACCCGAGCATCTTGTATTCGATCCGCTTGCTAGGGACGCGGCTGTACCACCACCTCATGTTCTTTCACTCCAGTACGTCTTCTTTGCCTCTCAAATTTTTTTGCTGACCTATTTAGCTCTATGTTCAATGTTCTATTGATACTCCTTCATCGACCATTTGTTTCAGAGGGACATCTTCATTCCACATCCCGCTCAATCCCCGCCAATTCATTTGTCGTTTGTGCTCAAGCGGCGACAAGAATTGTTCAACTTCTCCGTACTTACGAGAAAACTTTCTCTATTAGACACGCACCTTACTTGATTGCATACGCAACTTACGTTTCTGCCACAATCCACGTCAGAATTGCTGCTCAGCTTGGTCCTGGGTCGGAGGCATATACATGCTTGCGAACATGTCTTAATGTATTTATGAAGAACCAGGAGACAAACTGGGTACGTTTGGCGCTCAAAATCCCTGCCATGAGAATAATTTCGTCCCGGTACAATGTTTAACAATTGTCCAGGCAGCCAGACGAGCGCAAAGCGTCATTGTCAATCTCATGAAGAAGATGAACATTGAGCTCGCTGCCGATGAAGAACTCACACCAGCTGCTGATCTTTCGACTTCAATTGATCGATCAATCGGTGGCAACATGGAAGCACAAACGCCATTCAGCAACCCTCACACTCCACACGACACTGGTTTGGGAAGACCCGAGTCAAGCAGTGTACCTCCAATCCACGACCCCATCGTTGACCTCGACATGGACGCCATTATCAGTAGCTTCATATTTGCCCAGCAGCCATACAACCCAAACGATACATTTGTCCCAGTATTCAACAAAGGTAATCATGATGGGGCGCCCTTGGATCATTTTGATCAGAGGATTGACGATGGCTGGAATATGTTGGATTTTGGGGTTGATGGCCCTTTTGATGATACTCTCTTTGGTATGTCACCGTACTCTTGTCGGCGGACGGTTTTTGCTCACAAATCCAGGCTTCAACGGTCCGGCATTAGATGGAATGTGGCAATAAACGAGTGCAAAAACATTGCCGCAATGTTCTTGGCAAGACCTTCCATGGAAGATTTTCAATGCATACAGCGGAATTCAAATCTTTGAAGATTTCCACGAGAAGCCGTTTTCATTCAATCCAATCTTCACTTTAATTGCTTGCCGACGAAGTTTGTGGTTTCTCGCCACCTCGTTTCCCCAGGGATGTTTTTCAATGTCCGATCCCACGGCAAGTAGCCTTCCGCGGCAACCAAACATCACATTTCCAAAAGCGGAACCAGGATATGACATTCTCAGCCTCGAAGATACCGATGTTGTTCCTTGTGTTCTATGATTTCATATCCGTGGCATATCCGGACACTTCAAAATTGGGAGTGGATCCTGTGGATCACGATCTATATGATTCCCCTATGTCGCAAGCGCTAGATGGGATTTCACACTATCTTAAAATGTTTCCATCTTCTGCAAGACTATTAATCATGTCCACAAAAGCTCTAAAAGCCGTAGCTCAATACATCCATCTTCCCTCCCATGCTCGATTGCCAGATTTCCCATTCTTTCCCACACTTCAAGTCAACATGGAGCAACAACAAGTTCGAACTCGCCAGCTGCTTCCCTCGGTGATGATGAGATGTGGGACTTCCAAAGGATTGTTTCTTCATCGTCGAGACCTGCCTCAAGATCGATCGCTCTGGAGTAATGTCTTGCTGTCCGCGATGGGGTCACGAGATGGTGATTCAAGACAGCTTGATGGTGTCGGAGGCGCGACGTCAACGACTTCCAAAGTCGCGATTGTTTCGAAATCCTCGCGACCTGGGATCGATGTTGATTATACGTTCGCTCAAGTCGGTGTTGGGTCAAGTAAAGTAGACTTTTCAGGCAACTGTGGAAATATCTGCTCTGGTGTTGGACCGTTTGCTCTAGACGAAGGGTTGGTTGAGCCGAGCTACGGCCAGACAGAGGTATGTTGCATAAATTATTGAAGACCTTCGACTAAAAACTGATATATAAGTAGATGGACGTCAGAATTTTCAATACTAACACATCAAGAGAGATTGTTGAGACGATAAAAATTGGACCCGACGGCAAGTTCTGTGAATTTGGAGATTATCGCATCGGCGGTGTCAAAGGAACCGCATCCGAGATTGAAGTCGCTTTCGTCAACCCAGCTGGAAGCATGACTGGCAAGCTTCTACCAACTGGACTTCCGCAAGAAACTCTCCATGCATCGTCCACCCCTGGCATGGAACCTTTCACAGTCAACGTCTCAATGGTCGATGCCGCGAACCCGTTTGTCTTTGTTGATGCTGCGACTATGCCAAAAATTTGGCAATCCCTGGATCGAAATGATCCCATGGCTCTCGAAATTGTGGAAATCGTACGTCGGATAGCTGCTGTTAGAATGGGTTTAGCGAAAGACGAGGCTTCTGCCAGTCAAGTTCGAGGGACTCCAAAGGTCGCTGTTCTTTCTCAGGCGGAATCTCGGTCTCACGACGAGACGACTCCAGATATTCATGTCACTTCATATAGTATGGGGAAAATGCACCCAAGTTTCCAACTGACGGGTGCTGTCTGTTTGAGTGCCGCGATCAGTACGCCTGGCACGGTTGCCTCGGATATTGCTGGAAGGCAAGATTATCCCACCCCGCCGGGAACTCCTGATGAGGGACTCGAGGGGGTTGCTTCTATCAAGATTGGGGGCCTTGAGAAACAAGTGGTTATAGAACATGCGAGCGGGGTGATTTCTGCACGAGTTAAGACACGAGAGGATGGAGTGGAAGGGCTTGAAGTGGAAAGTGTCACTGTTTCTAGGACAGCACGGAGATTGTTTGAGGGCAATGTATTGATAAATATTTAGACTAGTCGAAAATAGAATACATATCCAATTTGCATTATTCCAACACATTAATCAGTAATCTAATGAACATCACACGTAGTTGAAGCAAAAAACCTGAATCCATCAACATCAGATGAAACTTTACTTGAAGTTAAGATGGACCCAAAACTCACAAGGCCATCTGATCCAGATCCATTATTGAATGCTTACAAATGACCAGTCCATCCGGAATCATCTTTTTACAGCTGTGCTGTACATTGAATATCCGGTCTAGTACCCAACAACTGTTCCGTCTCGCTACCCAAAAAGTGGGATGGATGTCAACACCGCATTCCCGTGGAACAAAACAACCCACGGGATCTTTTCTCTCCCGGCCGCAAAGAAAGCGACACCGAATCGCAAACCCTAAACCTCAATGCCAACCCAGACCCCGCACTTAGCAGCCACGATCCAAGTCCAGCCCCAAGCCATCGGGTCACCAACTCCCTATGACAGCACCCGGATTTTCAACTAGTTCGGCTATCTACCCGTGGGGTAGATTTCTTCCCCAGATGCCGCCCGCCATGCCAGATTTTTTAATCGCCGCTCGCGCCGATTCTCATGTATGGACTGGACTGACTCTGGGGACTGAAATGTATAAAGAATAGAAGAAAGACCAGAGGAAATCTCCTTTCTTCAGCTCCAGATTCATCGAGATCACTTCGCTTCACATCTTCATTCTTCAGATACCCTCTCGACCTCAAAGCAGAACAGCTGGACACCTACAGCAAGTCTTGCGCAAAACTTCAACGGAAGACAAACAGCAATAATGGCGACTCACGATAATTCAGACAGCAGAAGCATCACCAATGAGAAATTGGATGCCGTTCACGTCGAAAACGGCGTCGCTGAGCAGCATGGAATTTGTACCCCAGAGGAGGTGCAGGGGAGATACCCTTTACTTCGCGATCTGAACAGAGACCAGATGGCCGTGTTGAACAAGAAAGTTCTGCGGAAGCTGGATTGGAGATTGATGCCTACCATCACCATCATGTTCTTGCTCAAGTAAGTCAGAAAGAACCATTGATTGAGAGCGCTTTCAAACAATACTGACGAGTTGTAGTTACTTGGATCGAATCAACGTCTCCAACGCACGACTCGCAGGTCTTCAAGAAGATCTAAATATGTCCGATACAGTCTGGAATGCAGGCATCTCAACTTTCTACGTCGGATATCTCGTCGGCCAGTTACCTGGAAATCTGTGGTTGGCGAAGGCGAATCCAAGCTGGTTCCTCCCTTCGATGATGTTAGCATGGAGTGCAGCTACTATCTCCATGCCTGCAATGACTTCGTAAGTTCCCAGTATAGTATCGTGCTATTGATATAAGTTCTAACAAAAGTGTAGAGGAGTGGGTTTCTGCCTGTGTCGATTCTTCATCGGACTCACCGAAGCGCCATTCTTCCCGGGAATCACGCTCATGACATCGTCCTGGTATACCAAAGAGGAGAATCCAATGCGCATGGCGATCTGGCACGCTGGGAATACCATCTCCAACATCATCTCTGGCTTCTTGGCTGCTGCGATCCTGGAGAATATGGATGGTATCGCAAACTTACACTCTTGGCAATGGTTCTTCCTTATTGAGGGAGCTGCGTCGATCTTAGTTGCACTGATTGCGTTCTTCCTCTTGCCAAACTGGCCGACGAATACGAAATGGCTGTCGGAGCAAGAGAGTGAGATGGCGCAATATCGTGTCGTTTTGTCAAATGGCGGACATGATGAGGGTGTTGGTGGTACCTGGGACGGTCTCAAGGCTGCTGCTTTGGATCCTTTCACCTGGTTGTTCTGTGGCATGCACTTCTCTCTGATCAATGCGCAGAGTTTCAAGGACTTCTTCCCATCGGTATGTATAGTATCTCTCACGAATTGCAGTTCCACGCTAATGTCCCATAAGATCATGAAGACTTTCGGATTCAGCAAACTAGATACCTACCTCGTCCAAGCCCCACCATACGCTATTGCCTATCTGACTGCCTGTCTCTGCGCCTATTCCTCTGGACGATTCGGCGAATCGTGCTATCACATCATCGTACCTATCGTTGCTTCAGCAGTTGGATGTATCACCTTGATCTCAACTCTCAACGTCCCAGCTCGATACATCGGTGCGATTCTACTCGTCAGCGGTACCTACAACGGGTTGAATCTCCAACTCTCGTGGGAAACAAACCTTGTTCCTTCGCCTAGAAGTAAAAAGGCGGCACTCATTGCGATTGCCAACTGTGTCAGTCAAACGAGTCATTGGTTTAGCCCGTACTTCTTCCCGACCAGCCAGGAACCTTACTACCGTTTGGGTGGTGGATTGATCTTGTTTGGCTGTGTCTGCACAGTTCTGTTGTGTTTTGCGATCAAGTGGAGAGCGATGAAACTTAACAAGGTTCTTGATGAGCAAGAGGGCTGGACTGAGCACAGTGGGAATGAAAAGGGATGGAGATTCATGTCCTAAGGGTATCAGGATTCATTGAGAGAGGGGCGGCATGAAGCATATGGATGTGATGTATTGGGTCAGTTCAAGAAGTGATGAATATTTCACATTGTACATAGCTTAGGTAGTAGAATCAACAGTTCACAGTGCATCAGTCTGTAAATTTGCACGGTCATTTCATTTCATTCCCCTACAAACCAAATTGGATCCTCAACTAAGGATCCAACAAGTCTCAACAGAGAACTTCAACCTCAACTAAGGTTTTAAAAATTCCACAGTCTCATCAGAGAACTGCTACTCAACAGAGTGAAATGGAAATCCCGATAGCCTCAACAGAGTGCTATCTCCCCACAGGGAAATTGGGTTGGTAAAAATCTCAACAGAGAACTTTCTCTCAACAGAGAGGGGGAAAAGAAAAACAGTCTCATCAGAGAACTGCAGTACTCAACTGAGATACTGTGCCGCAACACTAGTTCACCGAGCAGAGCTCCCCACTGCCCCCGCAGCACCTTCGTCCCCATTTTCACCAGCACGAACTGCTTCACGGGCAGCTTCACCCCGGGCCTTGGCAGCCATAGCCGATCGGTGCATCTGTAAAATCTCATCCTCTGTATATGCACACAGGATCTGTGATTTCTGTTAGCCATATCTATGTACCAAGTCAATCTACACACCTCTATCAACATCCTGTTCCCGGCGATTTGATGGTCAGTATAATCGTTCTCCTCCACAGTTTCACCCGGCGCGTTCATTGGTTGTTGTTGTTATGGTGCAGCAGGTAGATTTTGCATCTGTGTAGGCGTAGGGATCGCAGCGGGTTGTTGTGGTTGCATCGGAGGACCAGGTTCAGCTGTGTTGGCAAGTGGACTTGGCACTGGATGTTCCGGGTTTCGTGCTTGGATATACAAGAGTTCCGGGGGGGGCACCCAGATTCCCAACTATTCGCCTTATCAGAATTTGAAAAGTGAACAGGTGCACACTGAAAACATGCCTCAACGCAGCGGAGTTCAGGGTCAGCACCAGGAAAGGCGAGGTTTGGCTGGGTGATAACGTCTGCAATTGCTGTCAGTTATGCTCATGAAATTCCAGGAAGTCAACTTACAGCAATTCTTCCACGCCCAGCGTTCAACACGGTATCTCTTGACACAGGTGGTATGGTTCACTTGGGTGGTTCACAATGCGCGTGTAGCGGTGAAACTGCTCCACGACCCTATTCATGGTCACTGGTACACCGTACTTGTCCAAGTTCCAAGGTGAGCGATCGAAATTGTCGATCATTGTGCCCACGATGGCAGGTGGTGCAGCAGGTCCAGCAGGTCTCGGAGGTCCACGAGCAGCAGGTCCACCGAATTGCACATTTTGCGCATTATGCGCAGGAAGTCTTGGTGCGGCCATCATTTAGCAGCGAAGGGGTCTTGGTGATTTTGTTGTTGGTATGAAAAAGAGAGAAGACCGCGAGTGAACTGAGAAGGTTGAGGTATTGACAGCGCTAGCTTTCTCGCTAAGTGCCTAGCTTGAACGCTAGTTTAGTCTACCACCTGACATTCTCGTGACACCTTCGCTTTTGGCTTTCCATACTTACTCAACGCAATAGAAAAGCTTCGAGTTCAGTCAATGTGTATCCAACCAAGCTCATTTATATTTTCACTGTTGCTTTGGCTTCTGGCAGGATCAACGAGTATTAATATAGCTTGGTCTGTCGCAATATTACGATCTGGACAGTCCATCACGTAGTCGTTGATCTTGAGGGAGAAATAATTGCACATCGAGGTAGAATTGCGTACGATCACATCTCCAGGTCTAGTTCCATGTCCTAGCAAAGTCCACTCCTCAACCTCATTATTGTAGCTAGCTAAGCAGTAAGGGGAATGCTAGAATCTCGCTTGATGAACCTCCCTCCTCCACATTTAGTAAACCAATAAACAATATTCCTGAACCACCTCAAGCGAAGATCTCCAACTCTCATACCCTCTACAAACCATCAGAAGCAGGCGGTCCTTTGTATACTGCAAATAAAATGTCAGTTACCGATTCAAAAAGGGAGGGGAGAGTGTGGAGAAAAAGAAAATCTGCCCACCTTTCCTCGCATGAATAAAATACCACGCTGTAGCAATAGCCCCAAAGCCAACACAGACCACACTAGCATAATTCATGCTAACCTCCGTAACCGGCAGGACGGTTGGCATACTAAACAGAACAATCTCAAACGCAATCCAGCACAGCGCAACGACATTGACAATAGGACCAATAACCGGGCCGACATTCCACTTGGCCTGGTTGACCTCCACGCGTCGATTCCAAAAGAGTGAGAGTGCGATGGGGATTGCGTATGATGCGGCGAGTGCGATGACACCTACGGATACGAAAGCTGTGAAAGCACTGGTGCTCCCGAGATTGATGAGCCCGAGGAGCATTTGCACGACTGTGACGAGGATGAGTGCGTAGACGGGTACGCCGAGTTTCTTGTTGACTTTGGCGAAGATCTTGGAGCCGGGGATTGCGTCGTCGCGTGCGAATGCCCATGTGCAGCGGGAGGCGGCGACGGTGATGCTGTTCTACAGTTAGTACTAGTTTCTCAAAATTCTTGCGGAATCTCTTGTCCTGAGACTTTGGCCCAAGGGATTTAAGGCCGAGTTTGGGAGGAATGAGGGGGGAAAACACTGACCTGATGGAGCAGAACATGGTAATTGCGAGAACGAGAAACGTAAGTCCAAGTCCACCACCTGGCGATCCCATCACAATATGGAAAATATAAGGTAAAGCCTGACCAGAAGGAGCACCAAGAATATCTTCCAGAGGTGGCATCGTAACACAAATTGGAATAATGAAGAACAAACCCGCCAGGCCACCAACTGGGACGCAAAGTGACAAAGCGCGAGGGACTTTGATAGCCGGATCAGAAACCTCTTCAGCCATAGACGAGATCATTCCAATTGCCGAGAAGGTGTAAGCTGCTGGTAGGAGACCGATGAAGAAGGTAAAGCCTCCCCAGCCAGAAAACGACGTATCGTAATGCCCAAGAGCATAGGAAGCGGAATGACGCCCAACATCTGCCTTGACGGAGAGTGCAATCAAGATAATCAAAATAGATATCGCCGTCCAAGCTGCGCAGATCGTATCAACCATAGGCAAGAAGGTATTCCCGAACGTGCAAATCACGAGTGTGATGAGACAGATTGCGAAGAAGATGAGTAGTAATTGCCACGCTTTGGGTACGAAATCAGGGTGATACATCGATACCGTTGCCGTGATGAGAGATGCGAAACCAAAGTTGACAGAGAGCGTGATCGTCCAGTTCCCAATGAGCCAGATCCATCCGGTGATGAATGACAGGATGGTTTTGTTGGATTTGGCGATCTGGAATGACCAGTAGTAAGGACCGGCTGATGTGGGGTATCGAGATGCAAGTTCACTCAGAGAAAGGGCTACACATTCATCTAGGACGAGGACCATGAGCCAGCCAACGAAGATTGAGAGTTGTCCACCGCCATAGATGGCTACGATCAAAGGTCCACCTTCGCCGTATGGAATGGCGGCGATGGCGAGTGTCTGAAATAGAAGTGTGAACAATGAACGGTTGCGTCGGAGTTCAGGTTTATATCCTAATGCCGTCAAGCTGTCGAGATCATGGACTGTGCCGGACTCATCTTGAGGAGATGGAGGAGGGGCTTTCTCATCCACGAGTTTGGTTTGTTGATTCATCGCGGCTTGCTGGTGGTGTCGAGATCGAAACAATTTACGTAATTGAATTACGATTGAAAAAAGTTCCTCAAAACTGGGACGAGAAGGCCGAATTTCTTAATCCCAATGGAACAAAGTGAAAGTTCCTCCCTTCCTCGGATGCTTCCAAAGAGGAATGTACCACGTGACTCTTGTTGATATCGCCGGCTGCTGGTTTGTTGGTTGGTATCCACAACCAACCCGTTTCGACAGTACCAAGAACCTTGGAAAAGGGACAAGCAATTCCAAGCCGGCTGACCGAATCCACAATCCCCAATTTTCCTCACAATGAAGCTTTCCAAGATGTCTTGTCCAACACAGAGATGGTATTTCAATCGAATCCAATCCAATCAAGCATACGAATGGAATCGAGGGGGGATCCGCTCTTTAAACAGCAAACGCAGTACCAGCGAACGAGCAAGTATGCAAGCAGGTAGATAAGGACGCTCGAATGACTTGACTGAGTTAGAGCCTGAGCTCTTTTCTGTGGCTGGCGGGATTAAAGACGGGAAAGCGAGGACGAGAAAAGTAAAGAAGTGCGAAGGGATGTCCTCTTATCAGATATCTCATGTACTGGCTGGTATCTCGCTCGCTCGCTCGCGCACTGAGCTCCAGCTCCCTTGCTTTACCTAAGATGGGATGCGATACCGTATGATACGGCAATACCCCAGGCCATTGATTGATTGTTCACCGCGACGCACGCACGCACGTACTCGGTTGAAACGTATCATACCTGGCTGGGGATTACAGATTGGGAAATGGGATGGGCAAGGCAAGGTAAGCCATAAGTATGGGCGACATGCGTACTGGACTGGATTGGACTGGATGCTGGCACAACGCAGTACCGCTGTAAACTAGGATCTCTCGGATTCCGAAGCTCCCTCCCCAGTGCAGTGAAGGAAGGGGAGGGAGGGGTGTGCAGTACCGACCCTGTGGACAGCCATGCCATGCCACACGGTATTAGGGCCAGTACCAATCCAAGAACAGAATTCGAATCCACAGTCGATGACTGCAGCGGGAGGGGAAGTAGTGCCGCGGGTAGATATCAATTCAATCCAGTCCAATCCAATCCGATTCCATCAATTTCATCAATTGCATTCCCCAGCGATTGTTCCTCAGGTGCATACTCAAATATACCCAGCCAGAGTTCAAACCAACATTGCACTTTTGCTTTGTACCTCGCTTCTTCCTCACCCACGAACCACCCCCTCTCATTGGCCCCCCAGAACGCAGGTAGGGATTTTTATAAACACCCACCTACTGTACCACACGCCTCCTTGATAGCGCCCTCGCCTGTGAGATGAGGGGTCAAAAGTCTGGAGAAATTCTCCCTTTCAAGTCTAGCGGCCCAGAGATAAAGTTACCTCCCCATACAATACCAGCTCTCGATGATCTCATTGGCCTACCCCATCCTATATCTACAGCTAAGCTAAAGTCAGTAAAGCTGAGGATGCGGGAGGCCCACCCACCATGCGCAAACGGAACGCTAATGCAATGCAGACATGGTGGGCCCTTGCTCGGACTTGCTCGGATTAGGAAGTTTGTTGGACCAGATTCACGTGTGCTTTGTGTGGGGGTTTGTATCGTTTTGTTTCGTTTACTTGGAGGCTTGGGGGGCTGGCTGGGCTGGACCTAGATGGATGCTGTGTGTGTGTGTGAAGATATGGATAGGGAGACAGGATGGGATTTCGAAGTGTGTGGATATTCTGAGATATGAGAGGTGCAATTTCGCGAATGCGACGCTGCAGCACAACACCATGTTGTGCGTGTAATACAGTACACTGCATCCCGATAATGTAGTGCACCACACCCTGATCTTCATCAAGATTGTACAACACGACACGATATGATATTCGGTTCGCCTTCCTTGCTATATTCACGAATAAGAGAAAGCTTGTGCAAAGTCTCTAAATCGTTTCAGAACATTAACATCAGGTGGGGGTGGTAGGACGAAAATCTACAGACAGGTATTTGTATGGGAATCTTGAGATATGCCTGCCTACGAATGCCATGTAGTACTTACTGTACCTTTGTATACATTTTGTAGATACTTGTACAATTTGCACCTTTCTTTTTCTTCCGTCGGTGTATTCCATAGCTCTCATTAACTACACAGATAATGGACGTGTCGTCTTCCTTTTAACAATTTTCGTAAAGAGGCGGAATGATATCTAAAATATGCCTACTCGGTACAAATACCGTACGTCATCCTGCGGGTGAGAAAATCTAGCTGTATCTCTCAAGCTCAGTCAAACCTACCTAGCTACTTGTGTAGACCAGAGCAATTCACGAGTCAAGTCACGCCCAATACCGCGTATGACCAGGAGAAGTACAGAACCAGTAGAGCCTTGATTATGAAGTTGATACAAGAGAGCTCTCTGAAGTAAATGTCCAGAACCTTAGCTCCTCGACTAATCCACGCTATCCCCCCTCAGTACTAAGTACCTAGGTACCTACCTCAGTCTTACCCATGGTGGAGGAACAGTCTGCAAGAAAATTAAATACTGACCTCACGACATAGTATTTCTTCATCCACTTGTCCACAAATCTCACAAATCGAGAGGAATTCGCCTCCTCAATAGTCGTTTGAAAAACAGAATCACCAGTCCTGCCCAGTCGATCCATTTCATCATCCATTCTTCACCTCAGGAAGACCAACGTCACTGACAACAAACATGATATCTTGGCACCGCTTCCCCACAGAGATTCGTCTCTCCATCTTGGAAATCCTACTACGGGACGGTTGCTGCTTATTTACTTTCGCTCCAGTATCGCGAGAATGGCAGACGATCATCGAGCGACACACCTTCTCCCGACTCAAACTGACATCATCACGAGTCACCGATTTCGCCTCGATAGTTCATCGCAACAGGCATCTCGTGCGGTACATCTAGTTCTGCTTGGAACTTCAAGAATACGACTGCACCAGATGTGGACCTCCAGATCCAGAGTTGTGGGGTCTAAGTTACGCGGATAATTATATGATCACCACCCCATTCCAAAGTCTCTTCTCAGCACTCAGCGTATGGGAACCAGGAAATAATAGCTTGCTGTTAGATATTAGCGTCCAATCTCCCAGTGACTCTGAGCATTGCTTCAAATATCTGACCTTTGGGCCTGATGATCCCTCTGATATGTGTTGGCGGGATCAATCCGCAAAGCAGTCGATGCTGGTCAAATCCACTACCAACGACGACCACGAATGGGTAGATGGTATTCGAAAGTCCAAACCCGACTCTTTCGCCATCGAAAAAGTTTTCGAGGAGATCATGGGCGAGGGGCCATTTGACAGCGAAGAAGAAGAGGGCGAATGGTGGCAGCAACTCCCACTAGCCCCAGCAATAACACGCGTGCTTCTCCGCCAACAGACCCGTCGACGATGGAAGCCAGC
This sequence comes from Cadophora sp. M221, assembly GCA_017366145.1. Lineage (NCBI taxonomy): Eukaryota > Fungi > Ascomycota > Leotiomycetes > Helotiales > Ploettnerulaceae > Cadophora > Cadophora sp. M221. Next base: position 9,856 of record JAFJYG010000029.1, on the reverse strand, counting down.
CGCGTTGGCACATATGTTTTCCCGTCTGCCCGGGCTCCAAGACATCCATTACGAGCCTTGGAGGGAATGGGTCAGTGATCAACAGCTGTGGACGGACAGATGTGAGTGCTCTCTGCGTTCATTTTCGTTTCGCCATTCCCCGACACTCCTATGTTCCATTCTCACTATTACCTTGCGCTACTGACAACCTGCTAATCCTATACCTTGTTTTTCGTGACAGATTTCCAACGTCTTTTCGAATCCCTCTCTTCCAATCCCCTCCGGAAACTAATTCTCTTCGAAAATTTCGACCAATCCTACCCAGCAAGCTACACAAATCTAGGTTACGAACCCGTACGAATCCCATCCTCCTAAGTCAGCAACGCAGTAGCCACCACCAGTCTCCCACTCGAACACCTCTCAGCATCATTCATAGTAGACGCCAGCCAATTCTTCTCCTCTCTCGAACCCACCTGGAAATGACCCAACCTAAAATGGCTTGCTCTAACTTCCCAACTCCTCGCGCCACGAGCTCACGAGACGGAGTTGGATGATATGTTAAGGGAAGCGGCAAAAGCGGCTACGGAAATGCCGAATTTGGAAACGATGGAGGTATGGAATAGGGAGAAGGGATTAGCTATGCTTTTCAGGTATCAGCGCGCTAATCTCGGACAAGAGCAAGGGCAGGATGCTGTGATAACGTGCAGAGGGACATGGGAATTGAGCTTGCGAGCTCCTGTGGCCCAGGCTTGGGACGCTGTGGCATTGAGACATGGCGGACAAGGGTGTGTTGTTGTCAAGGAGGTGCTTGATGATGGTGTTTGTGTTATGTCTCATGGTGATGCTATTGGACTTTTGAAATTGTCGAGGCCGGTTGTTCGTCCTGTCTCGTTGAGGCAGATTAAGATGGAGCATTTGATTTGAGAGGGGTTGTAAACTTGACCGTTAAATCTCTATAGCTTAGCTTGACACGGGACATTTATTTCCCCTTGCTTCAAACAAAAGCGGATTTTTCGCTGCTCTAAATAAACCGTAAACATTAACTAATGTCACGAAGGAACCAGAGTACATGTATCCTCCAAAGTTTGGGGGCAAAACCCATTTCTGGCCGCAGCAGGAATCATTCTCCTGCGGATGAGAAGATCTAGCCGTACTGTACATATCTCTCAATCTCAAAACCAAGCTTACATAGCACCTTTGGGCCTTGGGCCTTGGGCCTTGGATAAGAGGACTCAGTCCTAGTCAAGCTCAATGCCGCCATTCTTAAATGGATGATAATCCTCCTCATACTCCCCATGAAACGACTCCTCCATCTCCGCTACATCCATGCCGGAAACAATATCCCTAGAACCAGTTAGCTGATTTTCCACAAAAACATCCACCCAGGTCACTTGATATCACGGGGAGAATGAAAATAAAGAAGAGGGGGAGAACGAGGGGAGACCAACTCATCCTTCGCCAAAACCTCCAAACCAGGCACACAATCCACCAACGCAAAAAGGACATAACTCCCCCCAAAGCTCCACACAAACCCAATTCCCGCCTCCAGAAGCTGAACACCCAACTGTCTCGTATTCCCATCAAAGAACACTCCCCCCTCAATACTCGTCACGCCATCATACGCAGCAACATCCCTCCTAGCAAACAAACCCGTCGCGATCGTCCCCACAAACCCACCAACACAGTGCGTCGCGAATGTATCGCCATTATCGACCCAGCGAATCCGGCGAGCGAGTTGCGTCGATTTGAGACGGAGTGCTTGGCGACAGATCACGGCGCCGAAGACGCCGAAGAAGAATGCGGTTGGCATGTCTATGAATCCTGCCGACGGGGTTATGAGAACGAGGCCGGAGATGGCGCCCATGAATGTGGAATCCAAGGACCATTTCCCTGTCTCGAAGTAGGTCATGCATGACCATGTTAGAGCGCCGCCTGAGGCGCAGAGGTTCGTCACGCACAGCGCCATGATGGATTTGAAGTTGAAGCTTAGGGTTGTGCCGGCGTCGAAGGCGAGCCAGGAGTTCCAGATTGTGACGAGGGCGAGGAGTTGCGAGAGGGAGTTTCCGGGGCGGTGGAGAGCTAGGTGGGAGGGTGTCCGGGTGGAGGAGCGTTTGGAGCGGAAGAGGGGGTAGGATAGGTAGATTGAGAGAGCTGTTGCTGTTGCTCCTGAGCACTGGGTGACAAGGGAGTTAGTAATTGCTTCTTTGATGAGGAGGACTATGCTGGGGAGTGAATAAAACGCATCTCGAGAACATCTTGAGATATTGGATTTTCAAATGAGGAAATTTTTGCCTCCCTCATTACTTACGATATGAACAGGTGTTCCACCTGCAAAGTCGAGTACGCCCATATTGCCCAGGAACCCAGTATCTGACCAGACCATATGGGCTAGTGGACAATAGATGAATGTCGACCAGAGCTGTATTCTATCAGTTAGTAGTCCTCTTCTGGACATACACATCTAGGAGCCATCAAATCACCCCCAACTCACAAAAATAAACGGAATAATTGGCAAAGTCCTCCCCCTCTCAATAGCACCACCAACAGCAATGGCACAAACCGTAGCCTCGAAGATCAGCTGGAACTCGCTGAAGAGGATAGCGGGTATAGTTCCCACCGGATCAGCGAGGACGCCGCGATGAAAGGCGTATTTGAAATCGCCGATCACACCGGAGCCTTCTCCGTAGGCTAGGGAATAACCTATGACGAACCATTGGATGGTACAGCAGGAGATGACGAGGAGAGATGGCATGAATGATGCCATTCCATTGCGGCGGTGGCTGTATCCCGAGTATGCTAGGCCAACAGCTGGGATAATCGGCCAACAGAATACCGTACAGACGAGTACAAAAAGCTGGGGAAGTTAGCTGGCATTCAGAAACCGTCCATCCGATCTCTTGAACTGTATTCCTCGTCTGAAACATAGCTTGAACAGACTCTCGTCCGATATCTGGATCTCTATGAGACTTACCGTATCAGTCAAATCACATGACTCCCACGCTTTCAACACATCTGAAGTCATCTTGGCAACCCAGATTCCTCAACACAAATCAGGGCCAAAAGAGACAGCTAGAAACACACTCAAAGAAAAGAGAGGTGTCTCGATGCAAGTGAAGGTTCATATTCCACATTTGCTGGGGGAGCTGTTCTTATCGGGACTGTTGGCTGTCTAGACCAGGGGAAGTGATTGGAACATTGGGAGGGCCCCGCATCACCAAAGCGGTAATAGATAAGACCATTGACCATGGGCTTGAATCTTTACCTTTCTTGATCGTCACATCGCCTTGAGGCTTGCTTCCGTGCGTGCGTGGAGTTCGTGGGTTGGGTTTGTGTATCCAATAAATTGTGAGACTGAGTAGTTCATTAATATCTCACTTCCACTCCACATAAGGGAAGAGATTCGAGAGAGCCTTCTGCTGATATCCATTACACCCACCACTGGGGAACTTCCTATATAATCCTCGCTTTCCATTCCTGCTGAGGTTTTCGTGTATCTTCAGCCTCCAAGCCATGAGCTATTTTCCAAGCATCTTGAGCTATCCTCCTCTTTCCAGTAAGCCTCGGCTTTGCATCAATGACTTCCCTAGTCTGCAGAGATCGGCCAGTCGTGCAGCCTCCTGGGCTCCGAGTAACCAGGTCGCAATGTTCTGCTCCAGAAGATTGCACCAACATCTGGTGCTGTACAGAATCCTCCTCTTGACTGATATTTCCAGATGTTCCGTCTGGTATTCGATGCGAGAGCCCTCGCAATTCCTGCATTTCGAAATCCCATCCAAATCCCCTTCTCAGAACAAGCATGTTACATTTGCAATCTCATCAAAGTACGCCCACCAACTAGCAGTCATACAATCATGGCCACTATCCAACTGCTCCCAGCGCTTCTCGAGAAACGATTCCAAAGACCGAAGACTTTCAAAGGACAGGAAGAGACCAGTTCGGGCCAGACTCTTCTTGATCCCAACTCTTTGTTCCTTCTTCAAACAATGCGATCCGACGATAAGGACCGGGAATAGAATACAGTGGTGGAGTTTGTCTGTCAGAGCATCTCCACCGATAATCTCCATACAGCTTTCTACAGCTTGTTGGACGAGCTCGTGGTTCACATCCAAAACACTGAGTGCTCGATACAAGTAGACGGATGCGGTAAATCGGTAGCAGGCACAGAAAGCTGCCCAGGCTGCTTGATCTGGTGTATGCTTGGTCTCGAGTTGTCTCGAAGCTTGTTGTTCCAGAGCCATCTGGATCGAGAGCAAGACTCCGATAGGTACAGTACTTCTAATGTTCCGCACCTCATGCCCAAGTGTAGCCAGTTGTGATATGATAGCCATTGTTTCCAGGAAATCATCGTCGCACCTAACATTGCCCCACCAAGGGTCACAATCTCCAAATTCCGACCACGTAGAAGCCTCAAAATATGGATCGTCCCCAATCAACAGAGCATGTGTGAGGTCCAACGTCGCGAATATCGAGAGCATCAATAGCGGCAGTTCGTACTTGGTCTGCAGGATCCCTCCCATGCCCTTCCATTGCTTCAGGATAGCTTTTCCGCCGATGATGTGATGATGTGTTGCGGAACTCTCGGTGATGGGTTCGATGATGCCGTCGAGTATGCAGAGGAGGACGTTGGCGATAAAAAGGGAGTGGTTGACCTCTTCAGTGTGTGCTCCCATCAAGTGTTTCCTAAACAATCTAAGCGCGCTATTCCGGTCCTCGATCTTCGATAGTGACAACGCTTTCTCGTTGGCGCTTCGGTAGGTCGCATGGGCATTCGCAACCGCAACGACGGACTGCAATAGAACGGGATCCTTCGACAACTCGGCCAGGTCGAGGTGCATCACCGAGTTGGAGATGGTGAAGCGGGGCAGGACTTCTTTCGAGAAGTACATCATGTGGTGATCTGCGGTCTTGATGAGGGCTGTGGGTTGGTACAGAGGAATCTTCTTGCCGGCCAGTCGTCCTCTTGAGGCAACGCAGTCCGTCCAGCGTAATCTGACCTTGCCGTAATCGCATCGTCGTCCGATCTTCAGGCATTTGGAGCAGGCGGGCAATGTCAGATCGCAGATTACTCTGCGTTCTTTACATCCCCAACATGACCCTTCGACGGTCCGAATCCTTGGTGGGGGCATCTGGGTGATGGAGACATGGGCATGGAGTGGTGGATAGAGCAAGCAGGTTTTTCTGACGGGACGGTGAGATGGGAAAGTCGATGAAGGAGGTTCAGCAGGAGGTTATGTAGGCAGGCAGATTGAGGTAGGTTTGGCAAATGCCATCCCTCACTTCGAGATCCAGTGCCAGTGTCAGTAGCAGTGCCATCGGTCTGGTCTTATCGTAGTCGGACGCTGCCATGCTGCTTCTTTGTTCGCATATCAGATCAACCCCCACCCAGCGGTTTCACGTGACATGGAGGTCTTTTTGGGTGTGTGGGGGAGTAGATCGGCGAGTCCGGAATGGATTCCATTGTACTGTAATGCAATGCAATGCTGTAGGATCCCCAGTCAGCCCCTTTTGCTGCAGGTCATGACATGTCATGGTCATCCAGGGTGTAAGGCTGCACCTGCTTAGAAGAGACTGGAGAACTGGGACGGGTGCGGAACATGGATTGGGATTGGGATTGTGTGGTGTTGGATTGATACATGGATTAACTAGAGTGGAGTGGAGTAAGATGGGAAAATATACTGGATTAACTGGCTATACTGGACCCAACTGAGACTCTGAGACGGGAAAATACATCGTCTTGGCTGCAACATGCAACCATGCAACATGGCAATCAGATTGGCAGCATGGATTAGACGTTACTTGCTTCGAAGTAGCATGGATTACATCGACTAAACTAGAAACACACGGCACAGGATTTGAGAAAACTCTGGGGTAATTCCAAGTAGGTCCGAAAAAACAAACTTCTGATCGTCTTATGAAACAACCAAAACAAACCCCCTCGCTTTTAGTTCTTCTCTACCGTCTCTTACCGTCTCTTGCCGGCCTTCGAAGAACCTTCCATGCAGACGCCTCGACGCCTCTTTCTCCTTTCCTACTGCATCCAAGCCGCCGAATCTGCCTTGTTCGTCATATTAGCATATCCCATATGTACCTAAGTACGTATTACCAGGATGTGCAAGCCGTCCTTGGGATGTTTCGAGCCGTATGCTAGCGTATCAAGCCGTGTTTTTCTGGCAGCGGCAGCGGCATTCGACCGGATGATTACCACCGACTGGCTTGCCACGTGGAAACATGCATGCAGCTTCAGGTTTGTTCCAGAAGGTTTGTGGAATACGGGCTGGTATTCCAGTGGAGGTGGACGTGGGATGGGGACGGGCTGGAAATAGTATGATTGTGAGTGAGTCTTACATTGATCGTGGAGGATTGGTTATTGTGAGTCTGTAAGATGATGGGCTGGCTGTTGGTGGACGATGGCTTGCAGATACTGTACCCATGAATAGGATCAACACAGCCCTATTGACAATCCCTCACCGGCATCCGAAGGCCACATGAAGGAAGACACACCGATTACCAAAGTGCAGTCCGGTTCCTTGCATTTAGCGTTTCTTCCTAAACGCAGGCACCGATCGAATATTCGTTCAATCGCAGGCCAGCCTCAAACCTCACGCCTACGCCCTCCTTTAACGGAATAGTGTCATGCATGTCTGCATACCTGCCCGCCCAGACACGGCTTGTCTTCATGTTGGTATCAACAAACGGATTTCGATTCGTTTGCAAAAATCCCTCCCTCCCTTCCTTCCTTCGCACGCATGAGACATCACATCTACTGTTCCTAGGTACCTAACCCAACCTACCCCACGAAGCTATAGTACGCTTCCAGAATGTGATATGTATCACGTCTGCAAGTTTCATCCACTCGGTCATTCTTTTTCTTGTTTACTAACTGCCTTCCTTTCTGAGCGAAACGCTACTTACGCTGAGTCTATCAAGTGGTTTGTGCTCTGCCTCTTTGCTGATCCGCCAAATGCTGCTAGCTATCTTTTGCTTTCTTATTATGTAAAACCTTTTTTTTTAGGTTTGAGTTGATGGTTTGGTTAGAGGTTTAACAAGTTTTATACCCGAACCCCCATGTTATTACAATCTGCAAGATAGGGGCGTGAGCATGGCCGCGTGGGAGGACGAGTGTGATTTGAAGTTGAAATCTTCAGCTACAGCGGGAAGAGAATGTTCCGGAGATTAGAATTTTGAATATCGAATTCTGAAGCAGTAGCAAAAAGAAAATGCCCAGAAGCCGGCTCTGGAAGATCCGGAGTATCATGTCCGGCCCGGCTTCAGGGGAAATATTTTCACATGGTATTCACTCTCGGTCTACGGTTGCGGTTGAGGTTGGGTTGAAGGAAGGAAAGATGGTTGCTGGCTCTATCCCATGCTACCTCGGTGTAATTAACATCAACATCAACGGGAATGGAAGCCTTGTTTCCATTCCTCCCGTATTGTTGCCTAGTGATGCTCAATGCCGAGACCCATGGAGCGGTTGAAGGTGATCCTGCAACGTGGCTTGGTAGAAATCTACACAAGGCTCAGGGCTCAAGGCTCCAGGGATTGGTGAGGAGGTATCCGAATGGAATGAAAGTTGGCCGGGTACATTTCGTAGGTGGTTGCCGACGATCATGGAACGTTCACCTCTCATCCTACGGCGTGATTTCGCTGGTATTGTGTTTTTGCACTTGAAACAGGTTCAAGTCTGCTTTGTGTTGACGGGGGTAGTATCTCGCTGCTGGAATCTTCTTCCACTAATGCGGTACCCGTAGAAGTGTTCTCTTCATCGCACCGAAATGGTGCGCGAAGTGAAACCTCCTCCGTACCGCTATCTATGGCGGCACGTAACGTTCAAGAGTGACATCGTCCCGCAGCTTCACTTGGTGGTTACAAGCAGACAGGTTTCATTGTGCTTGGTGGTCAATTTTGCTATTCTCTACTAACATTTAGCAAACTGCAAACCGGAAAATTGAAAACAATCATCGAGGACATCGGCAATAGCACGAACAACTCAAGTAAAAAAAAAAATCTTGAACGAATAGATAGTAACACAAAATCAAAACAACCTCAGGCGTCAAGTAATTTTGCTCTTTGTCACCCAATCCTTGCGAGTGTCCCACCGCTTCACCTTTTTTCTCTTCAGTTTATTAAGAAGAAACAGAGAGTGAGAAGATTCCAGAGTTTCTCCCTCTTCAGGCTCATCGTAGTTTGGCTGCTTTGATCCAGTTTCCTGAGCGACTGTGGTGATACTGGTGGCTGCACTCGAGTTATTGGTATCTGGGTTACTGGGGATGGCATCTGTGAGGGCTCTGATCTCCACGTTTCCCAACTAGCGGCTGTCTCGCTTCGCCCGGTCTGTTTGGATCCTCTCCACCATATTCGCATGGTAGTTCTCGCTCCTGACAGCTCATTTTGCCCGAGCTGCGGTACTTCGAGGTCTGCGTCACTTCTTTTGCTTTTTTCTCGTCGGGCTTGTGTCAACATCACCATTCGAATTATTGTCATCTTGTGCAATTGCCGATTTGGTGGCCGCTTGGGATGCTTGGGGCGACTCTGTGAACTTCGATGAAGGAACTTGAACTCCAGAGGCTTCGCTAGACTCATATGAACTTGGAGAGCTCTTTGGAGGGGCTGAAGGATGTTGGTGATCCATGAAACCAAATGGATCTAATCAGGTTGGCGTACTGTAGCTTTCCAGCCAGCTGCACCTTTATTAATTTGGTGACATTGGCGAATAGATAGGCATCCCACAAAGTACCCAGTTGAGCCTTCAAACAACAAAAACTTCAACTTCTCACAAGCGCTAGAGATGAGAATCAAATGGATTTTTTTCCCCTTACAAAACAATAAAATGAAAATAAATAAAATAAAAAAACGGTACTTCAGCAAGGGGCTCGCTTATCGAGGTAAGTGCAAACAATTGCCCCTCCCCCTTTTGACAAGCGAGGGATGCCCCACTATCAATTTTTGAATTCCTTTGAGCCTCGAGGATTTGCTCTGTTCACATCTTACCATAATCTATGGACTATACTCAATATGGCCAGTCATCAATATCATCCTTGGTATGGTCTCACCAGACGCTCTAGCTTCAAGATCGATATTGCTGCCACTATCACTAGTACCACAAGCCCACGAACTCCTCGAAATCAAGCCCAGGATTTCTTGATTATCTCCACGTTCGAAGTGAAAGCAGCTCTGCACCTGGAATCAAGTCATGGCCCTTTCAAAATGGCAACGCGATGATTGCTCTACAGAGCCATTGAGCAGACTGGATGTCTCTGCGAGGGCATGGCAGAGAAGCAGCTGCAAGCATGGAGTCTAGTCTATAAGCATGCCGAGATGAGCCCATCATCTTTAATACCTCTGTTGGTCATTATGTTGAGTTCTAATAATCCACCAATGACAGATTATGTGAAGCCAGGACAGAGCTGCCAGCACTTGTACCGAGCTCTTTGTGTCGTCAACATCTCAATACCTCTATCATAGTACAACCACAACGAACTCTGCATAGATCACCGATGGTACGAATTAGTCGCTGGTAGGAAAATATGGAATTCCGAGTTGCAGATTGCCCAAAACGATTGGTGGGCGCGAGCGAAGGTATGCGAAGCCAAGATGAAGCACAATCTTGCTAACGATGGCGAACGGAGAAGCTCGACGCAGGATTTTACACAAAGGGGGATCAAGGACATGCTAGAAGGCTGAAGGATTTGATTGAAATTCAAACAACAAGTCATGGAATTTTCGGTGGTCAATGTCGTCTACGGAAAACGCGACAATGGAGTTGGCTTGAACTTGTGTGTTTTGGACCACAAATCGGCACCATCTGCGGGGACATTCACACTTCACATCACCAGAACACCGCTCAGGTCCGGGATAAAGCTACGGCTTATAGCATGGG